>JAPYZI010000240.1:0-91516 GCA_030523105.1 Ophioninae sp. A BG-2022a | reverse complement strand
CAAACAACTACTAACGATTTCCTATACAAATCAACTGTTAGAATTCATTTTTTCCAAATCCGGGGGATGGCTATTTTTGCGTGACCCCTATTTTTTTTTTCGGTCAAACTACAAACAAAACTTTTTTCACTACAATCAACTACATACCCAACTCTTTAGTAAAGCGTTAAAAAAAATTCGATTTTCTTAATTAGGGTGCCAGCTTCACATAGGTTGTTGAATGCAATGATTTCATGAATTAATTACCGTCGTATTTCTTCGGTAAAGTATGCTGAATTTTCGCGGGTAGTTCTGAATTGCTACATTAAAACATACATAAAAATAAATTTTGTGTGTAATAAGGAAGTGTATAGGCGTACTACCTTAAGAATCTTTCGTGCAAACGTTGTGACCGATGGATAACAAACTTTAGAAAAACAATCGTACATTTTCGTGCCTGTTATATTTTTCGAAGAAATAAACGGACATTTGTGTTAAGTGGATAACTTTCTATGCTTCAAATAGTTGTTTTTCCAAAAACAACTCATTTTTTCAAAATTAGTAGTTTTCTCCAAAAAGAACTAATTTTTATTGTTAATTCAATCTTTCTTCATATAACGTTTTTAAGAAATTTTCTATCGAAGAATAAACAAGACGATTGTAAAATCGTTTTTACAAGTACAAATTTTAATTGGAAAAATATAAAGAATTACGACTATAGAAAAAAACGATAAAAAGGGAAAAAACGAATTAAGGAAGGAAGAAAAAGACGACGATAAAGAAGAAAAGATATACGCGACGGGAAAGGGAGAAATATCCCATGAAATAGAAACAAATGACAAAAAATATTAAAATATGACAAGGTTTTTTCTCTTTCTGTGGGATTCATCGTCATTTTTTGTCGTATTTTCTTTTTGTTTTCCTTCGCCGTATTTATTTTTTCTTTTTTATATTTTTTCTTGCCTTTATGTCGCACTTATTTCTTCTCTGTATCGTGCTTTTTTTCTTTTTTGTCATTATTTTTTAATAGTTTTTATTTTCTCTTAAAATTTTCACGATATTCCGACGTTTTTTTCAGAGTAGTCAAACACCTTGAACATTTCGAGAGAAAAAATATAACCGAAATATGCAGAATGTAAGTTATTAAATTTTGAATACGAAATCCTCGTAAAAAAATAAATTGAAGTTATCGCCGTTGGGACGTGAAGAGGGTTACGTTTTATTTTATTATTTAATAAAAGTCAGATTTTACAGGAGTCGAACTCCATCTGAGAGACGACACTGACACCTCGTTCCCAACATAGGTATACGCTCGAACATCATCATCATCAGCAAAGTTGTTCGCTGGGCGCCTTTCTCCCCGAGTATCGGCCACATACACCACTACCAAATGCTGAGTGGTTTATGTGGCCGATAGGTACAACGAGAGAGGATTTAAACGAGGGCCGCGCGTACGTGTGACGCCTCCGAAATGCGGATATGTGTGAGCCCGCTTAGAAGGGAATGTAGGTCATAATGTGCGAGGAAAGGGTTGCCTCGACTTTTTTCTTCGCCCCTTCTTTTCCTCTGTCTCTAATATCATTATTAACAATTATCACAATTGTTCACAATTATCACAATAGTTAACAATTGTCACAATTTTTAACAATTATCCCAATTGTTGAAAATGATCACAACTGTTGAAAATTATCCCAATTGTTGAAAATGATCACGACTGTTAACAAATAGCACAATTATTAACTTCCTCCTATTATTATTAACTATTATTATTTGTCATTATTGTTATCTTCGTTACCATCGTTACCAATTCTTTATTTGTTATTGGTGTTATTATTGTCTTTGTAATTAACATTGTCACCAACATTCTCACTATTATTGTGATAATATCTTAATGAGCATTTTATTATTATCTTTTTTCCCTCCTTGTCTCCTTCTCGCTCCTATTATTATTATTAACTACTTTTATTTGTTATTATTGCTACCTTCGTTATCATCATTATCAATTCTTCTTTATTCGTTGTTGGTGTTATTTCTGTTATTGTAATTAACATTTTCACCAATATCGTTGCTGTTATTGTGATAATATCTTGATGAACTATTTATTATTATTATTATTGTTTTTACATTGAATTATTATTTCTCCAGTGTATTACTTACTTATAAATAATAATAATAATAATAATATAAACTGTTACGGACAAAATTAGCAGCTATTGTACCAGAGAATACTAATACTTTTACTACTGCAGCTAATATTATTATTATCGTTGTATCGAATTAAATGATTATTTATATTATTTCGTTGATATTTAAACAATGTCATACATTATTCCTATGATATTTGTAACGACAATTCATATTATCACTATTATTAATATAATAACACGATTATTATATACTGTTAGTACACTACGACTATCAATAGCTAATATTACTGTTACTATTATAATTTTCTTTATTATTTCGAGAATACGTGCTTGTTTTTTAGTTTCAATATTTCACCTTCAATTTCCAATTTTAGTTTCGAATTTTCGTCACGTTTTTCACTTTGTTTTTACATGGAGGGTTGTGAAAAGGAGAGAGAGAGAGATAGCTATTCTTTTTCTTTCGACCCCTCCCTCTTCTTCTCGTATCAGCTGTCTTCTCCTCGATATTCTTTTTTTTTCCACGTCAAGGCGCTCACGTGTAACCGCTAAGTGCTACACACACACACACACGTCTTGCTTTTAAGGGGATTGCGCACACTTGCTTGGCATCGCGTCTGCTTCACGGAGGAGGCATGTGGCAGCGAGAAGGAGGGAAACGTTTACACGCGTGTAGACACGAGAGCGGGCCAAATGTTTCGCAGTGTGTCCGTAGGGCTGCAGTGCAGCCTGCGCCGAGCCAAGCGGATTTAACGTTACGCGAGGACCTGGTTGAATCGATACCTCCACGTGGATGGTGAATCGATAGCTCCGCTCCTCTTAAGAGGGGGCCGCACCCCGACTCGGTCGGTTCGGCCGATTCGAAAACTGCTTTCCCACGGATGCAGACTCTTCAGAATTTCATGATATTCGACCGGTCAATGTCAAATCGATAGACGAACGGCAGTCTTCTCCCCAAATTTGTCAAATCGATTAAAAAAATTACAAATTACATTACCACGCGAGTGTCGTGATGGAAATGCTGTAAAATAAAACGTTTAGTTAATATTACGACTTCGAGGGGAGAAGAACCGCGTAGCCATATTGAAACACAAACTTTTTGGGACCTCAACCATTTGATTCTGTCACATGTTTTAGGACATCCGGCGAAATCATAATTTATAGGTATTTATTTAAGATTTCGAGAAAACATCGTCCGAAATTTGCGACTCTTAGTTCCCGCGAATGCCGGCGTGGCGCACATCTCGGCATTTCCGGTGCGTACGGATTTACGGTTTCATGTTACTTGATCACACGACAACATATCATACGAGAAAACATCACGATGATAAAATATCCCCACGAAACCCAGAAACAAATAAATCCAACATACAAAAACACGCAAACACACGCAAAAAACATACAAACAAACTCAAAACATTATGTTTTGTCGTGTGATATCGTGTCATGCTACCATATTTACGTACGCATACTCATACACGAAGCCCGTCGAGGCTTTTCGGACACTAGCGACAATTCTGCCTCGCAGTGGGTGGCGGTAGCTCGCGCTAATTTTGTTTTACCGATGCGAGTCGCGGCTGCGTCGAAGTTTTGTCGCGGGTGCGGTGGTGGTGCTCGTAAGGTGCACCTTAAGAATGCACCGTACGAGCACTTATGAGGACATACGTTCGTTGTCATTGCACATATTTCCAGTTTCGTAATTATGACGACGCGTAAAACAGAGAACTACGAGACAACGATAACAAAAAAATAAATTCATCGATTGGAGCTCTGTATCTGTAGTCTGTATTTATAGAGTTGGGAGAGCTGTTTCTCTTTTGCGAGAACGAATTGGACGCTGGCCATCTAACGGCGATACGACGAACCGCGTCGCACCTTGGTAATTCCGGATGAATAATGAGACGCGATTGGAAATTAGTAGAATTACTGGAAATTATTAGAATAAAAATAAATTCAATTAAGATAAACAAGACTTAAATTAATTTAATTGCTACAAATTATATTAAAGTTAATGGGATTAAAGCGAAGAAAATTGTATGTAATATGTAAAACAAATTAATGAAATTTAAATGCAAAAATTGAACATAAATTGAATTTCAATCTTCAAAATTCTAATAACTGAAATTGGAATGAATTCAAGAAAATCATAACGAATTTAGTGAGAACCAACGAGATTGGAATAACTGAAATATAAATCGATAAAATTTAAATGAATCGAATTCAAAGAAATAAAATTCAAATTAATTGTATACGAATAAATGAAAATTAAATTAATTAAATTGAATTGTCTCAAATTCGAAATAGTTAATGGGAAAACTAATTCGGATAATCTTTCTCATTACTATTTTTTTTTCGCAACTCCTTCGTGGTCCAACATTGGGCTAATGAAGTAAATTTTCTTGACGTGGGATGTCCCGTGGCCGATACACGTGGTATTCGCGAACACTCATGCACACACGCTCGTTCGTGTGCTCGAAGCTCCGAGGACGCTCGCCAAAAGCATCTAACGAGAGAGAGTGAGCAAGAAAGAGGGCGGAGAGGGGGGCTTAAAAGCTAATGCAGCTCCGTGACTCACATCCTCGCGACTAAAAACCCCGCTCTCTCGAGCCTACCGGCATCGCGCAGTTATCGCGAGTAGTTCGACATCGCACACGGCCCCCGCGTTTCTCGTCGTCTCGTACCGTGGTGTCTATTTCCTACGAGGGAAAACTTCTGCTACTTTATTTGTAAAAAAAGAAGGGGAGATAAAGAAAAAACAAGAAAGAAAGGGACGCCACTGATACTGAGCTTCGCCCTCCACCATCATCATCTCCGCCCAAATTCGCACGTATTTCTCGGAGTGATCGATAACGTTTCTCGACGGTTCCTCTCTCTCTATCGCTCTCGTCCCGTCGCCCTTTTCCCGACTTCAGCCAGCCCCGAAAATGTACACATCCAAGATTTAGGTCACTTCCCTGCATGGGCTTTCGCGCACACGTGGCCCCATCCGGACGCCAGTTTCAATGAACGTTGAGAGTGAGTTCGGGTTGTTTTTGCAAGCTTTTCCGAATACCCGCTGAACCGGTTCTTTTGGATATTTGTTTTCCATACTAATCATTTTTCCGTCCGTTTTTTGCCTCGCTTAAAAAAAGTTTTTGTTTGTTTTTACTTTTGTTCTACTTATAGGACAATTTTTTAACCGTTTTTTTAAATATCATGAAAACAAATTGTCAAATCCTTCTTTCTCTATTTACGAGACTGCTTTTGGACCACAAAATCGTTTTTTAAATATTTTTTTCCACTTCCACGATCGTTTTCTGAATTTCTCAAAAAATATCTTTAGGACTGATTAATTTACCCTTTTTTGCATACGAGATCGTGTATCATATATTTTTTCGCGATATTTTAGTGCCCTTTTTTGGTTTTCTTCCTGCATATCTGGAGACTCGCTGTTAATCGTCTTTTTTTCCATCCTTCGAAATTTTTCTAAGCGTTTTTTAATACCTGTATGGTCGTTTATGATTTTTTTATGCATAAAAACCTATTTTTTACGATCAATGTATATGGCCGTAATTTTTTTAAATCTTTCGTAAAAACCCATTTTTTCGATATTTCAACAAATATTTAGGCGATCATTTTTGTTGGCTTTTATTTCCCATATTTTCCGGATAATATATTTTCGATTTTTATTACCATATCCAAAGGTTCATTTTTCGGTGTTTTCTTCTTTAACCATCGAGCATTCCAGTTCCTTTTTTAAGTACCTGAGTGAAAGTGTGTTGAAAAATAAAAATAATAATTTCATAACTAAGTGGAAGTGATGTTTTTTTTTTTTGCGATCGCGGGAGTGCGACCTCTGCTTGTTTTTGCATTTGGACTTTCGTAAAAATATCGTTCGATAAAAATAGATTCGCCAATTTTTTCTCGGGCTGCGATATTCGCCGGTTCTATAAATAAAGTTTGTTTTTTTGAGTTTCTCGTCGTTTTCATCTTCGTAAATAATACTGACAGGCTCAATTTTCGGAGTTGTAGCGTCCATTCGAAAATGTCAGCTGTACGACATTGCTCACGTGGACAAGAAGGACCATCCCGAATTTTTCGTGAGTAGAATTCCTTTTTTTTGTGCGCGCTCTGCTCCCTTAGTTTTTGACGTCAACGACATGTATATGGCGTTATTTCATTTTTTATTGTATCATTTTTTATTGTTTATTGAATTTTAAATTAAAGTTTATTTAAATTAGCATAATTAATGGTAAATTTTGAATTAATCTTTAATTGAATTTTCGTATTTAATTAAATTTTATATATTGAATTAAATTTCAATTAATTTCGATAATCAAAATGAAATTTAAATTGATATTAAAAATATATTTAAATTTTTTATTGTATAAAATTGCTGTATAAATTTTATAAATTATTTTTTGTTTCGGAATCGTTCGATTTTTTTTTCGTACGAATTTGAGTGACGCCTCGATTGCTTTGCTCTGAAATACTTTGTCTCTCACAAGCTATTTCTTTTTCTCTCTTGTCTACCTCTGAGCAATGGAATTACAACTTTATTCTAATGCGTTCGGCGAACCTCGGAGAGTGAAATTCGGCCGGAAGTAGCGGGCGAGGATCTTTCACATTTTTAAGTGCGGCCTGTACACGCGCGTATGTTGAGTCAAACGGAATGAAAAGAAAGAAAAAAAATATCGTGATTCACTCGGTTGGCTTTTTTTTCGAGCTGCACGCACGGCTATCGAACCTCACAGTGAATTCACGCTTTCACGATTTCAATCCCGCATGTAATCCCTCGCTCCACAGATATAGCGAAAACCTTTCGGATAGACGAAAATGAGGAAGAGAAATCTGTGTACCGATCTTTTTACCGACTTCTGTTCCAATATTTTTATGAATCTTTGTCGATTTCCGTATCGATCTTACGAATTTTTTGGCCGATATTCTCCTACCGATTCTCATATCGATCTTTACCGATTCACGTGCTGATTTTTTGTACCAATATCCGTATCGATCTTTCTGATATCCCTACCGATCTCGGCGACGATTTCCGTACTGATATTACAAATAATTGTTGAGCCAATTTCCGTACCGATTTAAAAAATCCTCCTATCTTTGTGTCGATCTCCGTTACCAATCATACCAATTTCATGCTCATTTCCACAAGATCTTCGCCGATTTCTGAACTCATTCCATTACCAGTTTCTATAGCGATTTTGACGATTTTCGAGCTGATGTTTATACCGATGTGTCGATCTTCCTGTCAATTTCCATACTGATCTTACTGATCCCGGCTGATTTCTACGTTCGTCCATTTACCGATCCTTGTGTGGATGTCAATACCGATTTCCATAACGATTTCATACCGATCTCCACCAATTTCCGACACCATCCACATATCAATTTCCAGAATCGATATTCCTACCGGTCGTTGCCTTCTTTTCCATACCGATTCTGTCCACCCCCATTCCTTACCGATCTTGCGAATTTCCATAACGATCTTCGGTGCCATTTGACCAACGGCTATCGGAATCGTGATCGGCAAACATATTTCCACGTGAGCTCACGCAACACGATACTCAAGAAACAAGTCCTACGTGAGAATCAACATTGCCAACTAACTACAAATATATCATTGAAACGTACAATTTTATTGTATCCCTCGAGTATTCCCCGTTACCGTTTCGACGAAATCTATCATTGAATTATTCACAGCTGATCATGCATTTTTAATGTTCCTCTCAGCTACAACGTTTTCATTCTTTTTCCTTTTATCTACGCTGTTCTCGTTACGTATTCGCAGCGTTATTGGCACCGGATCAGGCCCTGTCATGTATACACGCATCCCCCCCCCCCCCTCCTTTCCACTCAATCTACGAGCTACGTTACGATACGTGAACTATGTACACGTGCGCGCCCCTGAATTGGAAAAGGGGAGGGGGAAGCGTGTCCGTCACCGATTGACGGAGTTGCCTGACTTCCGGTTTGTCTCAGACCCCCCCCCCTCTCCGCCCCCTATGGCTCGCGTCCATTTACGAACAGGCTTAGCGATTTTCTCCTTCGATGTGTGCAAACACCGATTAATTCGTGACAGGCTTTTGCTTCGTCGTGAAACGAGGCAAAAAAAAGGAAAAATGGCTCGCTCGATCTATCTAGGGAAACTCACTCCTAATTGAACAGTGACGGGGAAAAAATGAAAAGAAAAAAAACGATGGAATTCCACTACGTGACTTAAAACTTTTTTTATTTCTTTTAATTGTGTTTGTTTATGTCGAACTTCCTGGGTTCGTGTCGTCCCATTGGCGAATGTGACAGTCTCAGCGTCGTCAGTTATTTTCCGGGTGAATCACGGTGTCGTACGATACGCCGGTTGACATTGTCGAGGCACGTTTTATCGCGGGAGAACAGGGTGGAGGGAAAGGGAGGTGGGATGGGCGAAGTTGATTGATTGATTGATTGATTGATGTATTCATTAAGGAGCAGAAAGTCCCGGGACAATTATGAAAAAAAGAGAGGTTACGTAGGAAGTTGCAATTAAGAGAGAAATTGACTGAATAGAGATTTCGTAATATAAATTCATTGAATTTTGTTTGAAACGAAAGTTTAAAAAAGTGCCACGTAAAATACTATAAGTAAATAATTAAAAAGTAAAAAATATAAATTGTACATGGAAATACTGAATTATTTAGTATTTCTTTCGAATTATTATTATCTTTATCTTTTAGAAGATACAATTTGTGTCTTGAACAATGAAAGGAAATAACTAAATAATTAAAATAAAAAATAATTAGAAAATGGAGGGAACGTAACGATAAACGAAAAACAACATTCAAATTGTAAGAGATCGTGCGATCTTTTTTCGTCGTCCGAGCGAATAATTTATGCACGTAGGCGTATTAGGCACTGATTGAAAAGGCTCCCTTACAAATTGGACAATTTGCATTGGAATAGTAGGCTCCGTGGTGCGAAGATGGCGAACGTTTTAATTTGCCACTTTCGACGACACGCTCTATTATTATACGCGTGCATACGCGTGCGTGTGCTTTATTATTAGCGCACTCGGTTCGATTGTAATCGAAGAGCATGTGGCAAGTTTCAGAACTTATTTTTGCTCCTCCGGCTGATACACCGCGCTATGGATTCGCTCGCTAAAATTGGATTGGTTATATCTCGTACACATTCTTGTTTGAGTGTCAGCGGTTAACTTATGTGTCGCGTGTGCGACGATCCACCTATTAAGGGTTACTGTGGCGACCTCAAACTCTGGATTTAAACATTTTTTTAAATTCATTTTAAACGCACAAGTAAGTGTCGTTAACAAAATCGTTTCGACATTTATTTCTATGCGCATCAACGAACCTCTACGATTTACGACAATGTTAATAATGATCCGCAAAGAAAACGAAGGAAAAAAATAATTACTATCCATAACAATAATAAGAACGACAATAATAACGATAATGAATCATGATAGTAATAATAATAATCATAATAATAATAATTATTATTATCATCGTTGTTGTTGTTGTTGTTCCCATTATGGTGAAGATATTATTGTTCTTAGGTTTTATTACAATTTGTCCAAACGTTACTATTTTTTTATGTTAGTATACAACAAAAATATTATTATTATTTATAATAATGATGAAATATTCATTATTTTAATAATTATTATTTTCATTTTGGTTATGATTAATTGGTCAAAAAAGTGATAGTTGCAGAAAAATAAACAGAGAAAATGTTCAAAAGAAGAAGAATAATTTAAAACATACAACAACCAAGAACGATACTGAAAATGCACAATCATGATTTTTATTTTGCTTTAATATCAACAGTCCCATAAAAAGAGCAGCAATAATACAGTTTCTCCCAAAAAACGAAAAAAATACATTTGGGTCTTTGGTATGGGAAGGACATTCCGTTTCAAGGGCAATCCAAACTCAGAAAGTTAGTCGACAACGTTTGAACGAAAATTCAAGGACTCTTCTCGAAATAGCCTTGCGTTGTGAGGAATCATATCGATGGTATCCTCGATGTACAATTATCAAGGCTTTAACACGATTGTTCGTCCATGAAACGAAATCGGATAAAATCAAATTTTACAGTCCGTGAGATTCGGGTGAACGACCGAGATTTTAGAGCTCCGATATAAAAACGTAACGCAGGCAGGCAGACACAATCACATCTCGTTCATTGTCTCTCGTATACTTCATGGTCCATTATACACGCTGTACTTGATACTTAAACCCTGGAAAGACGGACGGAAGGATGAAGGCGACGAGGAGAGAGATTGATGGGTTCGAAAGGTCGAATGGGAAGGGGGGGAGGAAATCGGACAATGCATCGTTTGTTTTAATTGCCAAGCGCGAAGCCACGTTATTCCAAAAAAAAAATAAAACAAATCAGGATAGTCATTTTCTTTCCGAACTTGGTTTTTTTTTATAATAAAAAATTCGAAAAGAATATTTTACTTGAGATTTTTGTTGGTTGATCGATTGGAATGTCAAAAAACGATTTATTCCGGAATAAATTTGTTTATAATTACTTTTATGACCTTGCCATTTTTTTTAAACCGCACGTTATTCGAGGCGTAATGAAAAACAATGTCGAACTTTCGCATCGTTCGCAAAGCAATGAAAATTCACTTCGATTTTTGACATTCGTCTTTTTCACCCAATTTCCGATATGGAGATTGAAGATTCTTTTGAGATGTTCTAATCTCAATTGTCTTCAAACGCTGCCACATCAAATGAAGAACGAGGCGCCCATCGTCCCGATTATCGCGCGTTAATAACCCTCACCACGTAATTCGTACACCGCGCATTCCACGAACGGAATCGCTATCGATCGGTATTGAGCCGTATATCCGTTTTGCCCCTCCCCCGCCGTCCCTTAATCGCCCCCGCCAATATCCCGTGAGTATCGGGTGCAAAGACTTCTATATTTCATTTCAAATGTAACAAGCGTTCCGAGAGAGTGAATTTCGTGTGCGCGCTCTTTGCTGCGTGCGAATGCTGATGTTGATGACGCGAATCCCCCCCCGCCAGTGGAACTCTTAATAGTGAATCATTGAGCATTTTTTTTTCTTTGTTCGCTTGGAGCACGATTTTTCTTTTTCTTGTTGGCAAAAGATTGCCATGGTGTTATGGGGGTCTCTACGGTATTTCGGGCTTTTCCATGGTATTATTATGTTCCCCATGGTACTATGGAGTTCTCCATGATATTGCGGGGTTTTCCATGGTATTATTATATTCCCTATGGTATTATGGGGTCTTCCGTGCTATTATAGGTACCCCGTGAGTTTATGGGGTATCCATAAGGTATTTAGTGATATTATGGATGTTCCCCGTTGTGTTATCAGATTTGCCATGGTATTATAGAGTACTCATGGGGTTATAAATGAAACCATAAGGTATTATGGTAGTTTTTATAGCATTATGGGATTCCCCATGGTATTCTGGGGTACCCAATGGTATCATCGGGATTTCCATGGTATTATGGGCCTACTTACGGTATTACAGTGTTTCCCATTGTTTTTTGGAGTTTTCACTTTCCATAGGGTTTTTATTTTTATGGAGTTTTTACTTTCTATGGGGTTTTCAATTTTTATGAGATTCTCATTCATACGGGGTTTCTACTTTTTATAGTTTTTCCCTTTTCAATGGTCGTGCCAGCGCTTGGTTTTTGTAGCCCTTTCGGTCGGGTTATCGGCAGTCGGTAATGCAGTGACGGAGAATGACGTTTTATCGACGCTGGTCTTTGGTCAGTTTTCCCACGAGGAGTAAATCTAGGAATAAAGAGAGGAAGAGAGAGGCGAGGGAGGATAAAAAGAAGTGGCCGCGATCGCGCAACTGGCAGATTGGAAAGGAAAAAAGAGAAAGGGAATATCGAAATGCCAGAGCGAGGCCGGACGCGGACGTAAACATAGCTGCAAAGATTCTGGGCGATACTAATATGTATCCCGTGATGTTTCTTGCGAATCGTTGGACTTCGGAAATCAGTAGCTCTTTGCCGTCGGTTGAATGATCGGAAATTTTGTTGAGGATATATTTTTGGGGGGAGATCGGTAACGTTTCCTGCCTAACTACAGCTCGAAAACGTTTTCCTCTTTGTGACCCAAAAAAGGCAATGTGTCCCTACGTTTTGAGATTTTTTGGCGAAGATCGGTAACTATTCGTGGCGATCGGCAACCCGAGACCGTTTCCCCTTTTAATGAAACCCAAAAGTACAAATACCCCTTGTTTTATAGTTTTTTGAAAATGGAAATCAGTAACGTTTTTAGCTTGTCGGCAGTTCGATAACGTTTTCCCGTTCAACGAGAAACGAAATATTACGAACTGCCCGAGAGTTTTTTCGACCGTAAATCGTAACCGCATTCCACCGATCGAATATTTAAAAGTTACCGATCGCGCTCTGAAAAAAAAAGTGAGGAAATCCTGCCCGATTAAAAGAACTACGATTTTTCCCCCACCTCTACTTCCTTTCTCTCTCCCTCTTTAAAAAAAAAAAAGCGTTTCTTTCGAAAGGACAAGATGTGTTTCGAGGCCAAATCCCACATTTGGAGCGTGAACGAGAGAAAAGTAAAGGCTCGTTGTATGTGTGTGTACTCGCAGTTGGTAAACGCCAGCCGCGAAATCACGCCCGTCCCGTGACGGCTGTGACACCCGGTCACTTTCACCCCGCGACTCCGCGATAATAATGCTGCCATTTCACGGGCGTCGTTCGACGACTCTTGAAACCGATCTTTTCGTGCCACTCGCGCGATCCATCGGTAACGGAGGCTCCAACGATCGCGAGACGCAGCCGTCGCGATAATGGGCCACGGTTCGGGGACGATTCCCCCCCCCCCCCCTCCGTCCCCCTCCACCGCTGCTTACCCCATCCTATTTCCCCTCACTCTCTTTTGCTTCGGTTCATTGTCTCTCGATGCTATTCCTTCGGAGGCGAACGGTATTATTCGTTCGACTGGGACGAGCGGAGGGATTCCCCCGTCGAACATTACGGGCCAGAGTTCACCATAAGATGCTTCGTATTAGCGGCGGAGGGGGGGGGGGGGCAAGACCCGTTCCTTCTTCGGTCTATGACTTCCGACACGTCTCTTGTTCTCTCTCTCTCTCTCTCTCTCTCTCTCCCTCCCTCTCTCTGTCTCACGGGAGCCCGTTTTATCTGGACCACTCTGCGCCAAACCCGTTTCATGATCCACTACTCGTAAACGTATACAGGATGACGCGAAAAGTGTCGTCCGAAATAATCAAAGTTACTCGAGTGAAAGGATGACCTCTACTTTTTATTTATTTAACCCTAAGAGTATATACTGGGTCGTTGTGACCCGTAACTTTTTTCGTTTAAGTACGTATTCTTCAACGCATGTCCCACTTTGAGAGATTGTTTTGGCATTTAATTGTCATTCCTCAGAAAAAATAACTTTAGGGCCATAAAATATGGATAATTAACTGCACAAAACGTCTATACAAAACGAAACCAAAAAATGCATATTTCCCGACATAAAACAATTTGAAAAACGTCATTTGGGTCAGATTAACCCAGTGTGCACTTATAGGTTGGTAGCGGAGGTGTGCACCCGAAGGATTAAAAACGTATTTCTTTAAATCAATTTTATTTGCTCGGTTGTTTGGTTTATTGTTTCGTTAGTGTTTTTTTCTGGAATTTTACAATATTCGTAATTTCTCGTTTATTTCTTTCATTACTTTCATTACTTTCTATTCGTGATTTCTCGTTTGTTTCTTTCATTACGTTCTAGATTTTTTCTTAATTTAACTTTGTTTCGCGATATCATTTATTTTTCTTGATTTTCCACGTATCCTTGACCCCAATATTTTTCCCTCAACATCCGGATCCTCCCATTCGTTCTTTTCCACATTTCCATCGTATCCTGTCTTCATGAAAGACCGAAGACCCCGAATTGCAAGCAATCGCGAATGAGGAAAATCAAAACCGGAAAATCAGTCAAAGTAAGGTCGTAACGTTGATTCAACGTCATTTTTTGAGCCACCCCGTACAAGCGTACAGACGACGTCATACGTCACTCGCGCGCATGGCCGAGACGAACGTCTATCGCGCGCCACGAACGGCGATCCTCTCGAACCCCCTCCCCCCTCCCTTCCCCTCTGCAGCCCTGAGGAGGTCTCCCCCACCCCCACCCCCCTTCTCGCCACACGCGTCGTCATCTCTCGTTTATTCTCGCCGAATGGCGTGTCCTCTAAGACGCCAGTGACAGTTGGGGCCGCAAACGCGGCGAGTGCACCATCGAGATGAGGACCGTGACGATGTGACGTTACGCAGTGTATACGAAAACCCGTGTCTCGGTAAGGACGTTCCCCAAACGTATATTTATTCACGGTTGGGGTTGTTGGTATTGCCGGCTTGAAATGTAAGTGAAATTTCACTTACGAGACGTCACAGGGTCAAGGTCGTCGAAGAAAAAAAAACAACGGCGTTGGGGGGAGGGGGGAATGTATTCATGACAGTCATGTGTCAAACCTTTTTTCGGAAGGTTTTTTTTTCGGTTAATCTATCTACCCTGGGACGAAAGTCCACGTGGCGTTTATTATTTTCGTGTATTTGTGTGTTTGGGTCTGTGTGTGACTGTGTGTGTGTAGGTCGTACACGCACTTTCCTTGATGAGGCTTCGATTCAATTATTAATACGGGCTGGCTAATTCATTCATTATGGATAACGCGGTTGAGGGTAACGGTGGATGTTTTTGGAGCAGCAATAATGATAAGAATCATAAAAAGGGGAAATTCGTAATGAACGATGATAATCATGTTTTATGTAAATTTGTTGAATTTCATTGTTCTTGTTGTTGGTGGCTTTATGTTAGATGAGTTTGCAAAAACGAAAGTAATAACAGTAAGATAATATTATGATTAAATCGTTTTGATTTTTACAGGCGAGGACAAAAAGAATATGATAACGGGTTATTATAAAAAAACGTTAAAGATATTAATATTCATTAGTTTCTTTATTTTTATACAATAAGTAATGATAAACATATCATAAACAGGAATGTTGAGGCAAACAAAAATATATGAATATTTGTTACATCTTTTTTTTTGTAATGACTTTAACAATAAGAAGCTCGAACAACACGAAGATAATGATAATAATATTTTGTAGAAATGTATAAAATGTTATTATTATGGAAGCAGTGACACAGCAACTATTTGTCAGTAGCCGCTGTGTCGAGTACTCATACAAGCCCAAACGATTACTTAATACAATATTACAATTTTACAAAATTTATTTTACAAAATAAAAATCATGAAACGATATAATAAATATGAATAAATAAATATCAATAAATATAAAATAAATATAATTAATATTTATGAATTAATATAAAATAATATGAATATACAATAGATAAGTATGAATAAAAAAGCATCAATAATTATTATATCTTTAAGCAAACTAGGATGTAATCATCGTAATAATGAGGATAGAAATATCGAAAAAGCAATAGAAACAGTGAAACAGTTACACGTTTCAGGGCTTTATAACATTTATTTACTGTATGTCAGAAACACGGTAGTTAATAAAAATAACACATTAAAATGATTGAAAACACGAACAATAAAAATAATACAATGTTCCAACAAAATCATGTCTATATTAGAGAAACAAGAAACAAAAAATACAAAATTAATACGATTCAATTTAATTGATTCGTATTTAAATATTAGTTTAATGAATTAATACAACTAATTAGTACCAAATTAATCCAAATTGATACAAACACGAAACAAAAATAAAAAATATATAATATATATTTGAAAGTTGTGTTTGCAAGCCCCGTCCCACTCCTCTTGGGCGGCACGGCGGAGTGGCAGACACGATTTGTCTTCACCGCGATATCCGTCGGTATTTACGTTGGACGGATCGTGTATCTCGTATGAACGATAATGCACACACGAGGTGTGCCCTCCTCCCTCGTCGTCTCGATAATCATGGATTGCAGAAATCCCCCGTTATATTTCAGAGTTTTCACTTTCGCACGATTTCCCATTCTGCGTTCACAGTTGTGGGTAATCCGCGCGTGTACGAAAGCGTTCCCGATGTCTATCACCTTTTATTATCTTTCCTCCTCCCCTCCCGGCTCTTCGTTTCTCTTTTTCTTTTCACTTTATGCCCCGGTAGGGTTATGACATCGCCATCCGTGATCAACATCCCGAAAGGGGATTTGAGAGTGGCGGGGTAGAAGGGTGGGGGGGGGGGGGGTAATGTCTCACGATGGAATTTACGAGAGGTTAGGTTATGGGGGAATTGTTGCATTCCGGATATCCATTAAGCGGTGCGTTCTTTCTTTCGAAGCAGCGGAACGTATACCAATGATAATAATAATAATAATAATGATAATGATATAAAAAATGAAAACAATGACGGTGATGATAAGGAAAACAATGACAATGAGGGGAGTGATAATAATAATAATTATTGCAGTGAGAAGGATAGTAGCGAGATGTGAGAGTTATCATAACGGGAAATTATCACAATAAAAATAACTGTAATGTCGATAGGAAGAATATGGATACTCAAAGAGTTGCGATTAATAACAATAATGACAATTAGTTTATTATTTTTGTTTTTATTGATTTTTCGTACACTGATACGAGCTGTTAGTGCTTTTACATAAATAATAGAATAAGAATAATAATTAAAAAAATAGGAATAACAACGCTATTATTATGCTGCAGAAGACGATGTGCATCGTCACATCAAGCGCTTAACTCCAAGTGGAAAGTAGTCCCTTCGGTGAAATAAAGTGCTCGCGGGGGGTAGAAGAGGGGGGAGGGCAAATTAAGGGGGATGGAAAAATATCGAGCCTGTAGAAAATCGGGTTTTCACTGCGACCGTATATTACTTCGCACGTGCACACACACACACACACATACACACAGGGAAAAACGAACACGAGGTAACTTACGCAACGAGAGTTAAATTTCGTTAAGTTGCTCGGCAAGGTCTCTCCTGCACTCGAGAACTACGACGGCAGTGTTCCGCTGGCAAACATTTGTAGGCGCATATATAGGTCGCTAAGTATCCGATAATGATGTTCCCCGAGGAGTGAAGCCCCAATGGGCAACCCCTCGTACACAAACGAGACGTGCACCAAGACAAAGTGTATCGTAATTTCAACGATATTTATCAACTGTATTTTAACAAAGGGTTTCGAATCAGGAAAGAGGCCACTGTATAATGGATACTTTCTTTCGGAATTTCAAGTAAAATTCCAATTTTCCCGGAGATTTTCAAATTTCGGGGTTTTATGAGCTAGGAGTCATATGCAATATGGTAATTATTATTTTACACGTTACGTTTGAATTTTTTAACTCGTTGGTTTCATTTAAAAAATCAGAGTTCGAAAATAAGTTTTTATTACCAGACTGTTTTATTTTTAAAAACACGTTTTAAAAGTAAGATTTTATTACTAGTTGATTTTGTATTTGAAGCTTGATTTTTTCAAAATGCATCTTTAATTCAATAAACAGATTTTTGAATTTTAATTTTCAATTATGTAAAGAATTCGTTGTACCGTTTATTTGATATATTTTTATCCAATGAGGAATTATCCTTCTTTCAATTTATTTTCAATCCAATATAATTTTATATTACTGTATGATTCTATCAACAAAGAATTCGTTTTTCATATTTGACTTCTGCTATGTTATATAGTTTACGAAAAACGCAAAAAAATGTGATTTTCGTAAACTAATATTTATCATATATTCCTTTGAATTTATATTAGACCATTTTTATATCAAATACAAGTGTCTTATCTATAAAATATTTTGCTAAGAACTTCGAAACATTTTCATTATCACTCTTTCTCGATTAATCAACCAATATTAAGATTCGTATCGTTTAAATATGACCCACATTATTTTCGTACGTATTTCCACATTTTTTGAGCATTATACATTTGTCAAATAAAATTGATGCAATAGTATTTTAAAAAATAACAAAAAGAAACATAAATCATTTAGGCTTACCTGGATGATGCATACGCGTATATATCAACGCTGATAGCCAAATGAGTACCGGCAACTTGAGCATTACGCTCTACCCATCAGCATAAACTATATATAGACATAAGTTTAGAAATACTGTAGGCCTCGTAATTGCGTACAGATGATGGCTAGTTCTATATATAGATATGTACATGTGCATAAATTCATATAGAACTAGCCATCAGGTGTACGCAAGTTTATCTATATGTACAGGGTGTCCCATATATGCTACGTAGTACTGATAGAGAATTTTAGAGTATATATAATGTCAAAATAAAAAAAAGTTCATTCCAATTCAATATAAAAATTAATTTACATTAATTCAAATTCAAAGTCAAATTAAATGAAATTAATTTCAATTAAATGTGATAATTAATGAATACCGATATCAGAATATCAAGCTCAGTGCAGTGTCAAAATTTGCATAAAAATAAAAAAGATTTACGTTTTTTTAGAAATTCCTTCATGTTTTCTTTACGTTCTGCGACATATTATGTTTTTCTGACATATTTCTTTTCGTAAAAATCTTTTTTCATAAAAATATTGTGTAAACATTTTTTTGGAGCAGCTCTAACGGTTTTTGATAATACCTCGTGGCAATATATAAAGCAATGAAGCAAACATACTTTGAGATAGTGGAAGTTATGGCAAAGTATTTTATTCGTAGAAAATGAGGGGAAGATTGATCATGCAAGAGATTGAACATAATTTTCAAATGCGATTGCTGAATTATGAAATGGTATTTCTGAGACACCCGGTATATACATAATCCATCACAGCTAATGCCAAGATCGCGTCTACTTTTCTTCGTGCATAAATCTCGCTTGAATGTGCAATCGAGGTGCTTTCAAATAAAACGACCAAGGAAATAGAAAACGTTATACATATACAAAGATATCCTCTTTTTCTATCGTCAGAAAAGATCGAAAATAATTGGTGGCATTTTTTTTCGTTTTTTGTTTGATTCAATAACGTATTATTATTTTCAATCGCTGTTCAATTGGACAGAGAAGTTTTCTAGGTTTAATTTTTAATCCACGATAAATTATTATTTTTTATTTATTTTTAAGCGATCAATTATTTTTGTTGCTTAAACCGACGCTAGTGGTTGGGCGGTCGGAGTGCGGTTCGGGCGATCACTGAAGTTAAGCAGAATTAAGAGATGATGTTGATACTTGGTGCGGTGACCGCTTAGCGATGCTCTGGCTGGCGCATCGACCAGTCAGCGGCCCACCGTTTTTTCTGAGCCTTTTGCGTAGATACTTCAATACGAAGTGTTTACACCAAAGAATCAAGCAAATACAGGTTCGTCTATACCGACACGGGTTTTACACAGTTTCCCCGTGTCCTCGGCAAATGCGGTATAGTGCAGCTAAGTCGGCTATCGACGAGCACCGTAGTTAGGTTAGCTTAGCGAAGTGCGGATAAGGGACTGACAGGAAAAAGATCGAACACCGGAAAGGTCGGCGAGAAGTATTTAGAACTCAAGGAGAAAAAGAAAGGAGATATGTAAAAACCCGCAAGGGTGTACATGGAATAAAAGAAACCCCCTTGTTATCTCTGTTACTTTACGTTCAATCGAGTAAAGTATTATTTTATTTCATTATTTCTATGACATAATGAAGAATGTTTTTTTCAATTTATCTTTCATCAAACAATGAATCATTATTTTTTCATTTACTTTGAAGTCAATAAAAAATTATTTCTTTAAATTTATTTTTAATTTTGTAAACAATTTTTTTTATTTATGCTCATCGGAGTAAAGAATTATTGTGTTTCAATCTATTTTTTCATTTTAACAAAGCATACTTTTTTTCGATTTGTTTTTAATACAGTATAATTCTTTTTTAATTTTTACTATATAAAATACAGACTTTGTATTTCAATTAGTTTTAAAAATACAATATCCAATCGTTTTTATTAATTTATAAGCCACTAAAAAAATACAAAAACTCCCCCCTCCCCATCTTGGAAAATATTGCAAGTCTGTGTCTTATCGAACAATTCCTTGGGAAAACGATTGGAGAAATGGTCGGTTGGACTGTCAGAGTCTCGATTAGCTCGGTATGTCAACACGACATTTCTCACGGGCGTTGGAAAAATGTCCAAGTCCGAGGCTCCGCATACGTGTAGTTGGAATTTTTAAATGATCAAAGTGGACACTTAAACGAGTCGTAAGACTCGGAGAAACGTGGGTAAGACAATTTTACCCAATTTTAGTAGGAAAAAAAGTTTCCTCCCCCCTCCTCGAGCAGTAAACCTTCCCCCGAATCAGTTCCAGCTTTCGGCTAGGTGGCGGAAGTCGCAGTAAATTATGAATGTTTACCAAAATAATTGGCCAGTCCGTGGCAAAGCCATTTGAACGGGGATTCGAAGTACCTTCGTGTATGTGGTTTCGTCCATTTGTGGAACAATTAGTTACACGTGTGGGCATTTGTGTCCGCGTCCATGTATCCGTCCGTCCGTCTGGTGGACGAGGGTTATATATTTTCCTCGGTACGAAGTAACGGCACTGACAGCTGAGCAACCTCGTGCGATTCTTTTTTTCTTTTTTTTTTATTTATTATTACAACGTTTATGCAGCCAATCTTGGCTTTACGATTATTATTACGAGCTTGGAAGTTGAGTTTATGTAGACGAAGCTTATTCAGGGAACGCGTTATACCTTACCTTTCATTATTGCACTGTTATGTATGTGTTTGCGTATTTATTTGCTAGGTAACGTTGAACAGGTGCACTAAAATATTGAAATTCCTACTGGAGTCCACCAGAATGAGGACTTCAACCACCGAGAATTCCTGAATAAACACTCGTTTTTTGAAATTTTTTGTTTCAAATCGATGGGGAGAAAAAAAATGACGATGCCATTTTCACCGGTGTGGAACCACTAAGTTCATTCTTTTTTACTATTTTAAGCGAAGTAAATAATAAAAAAATATAAAAAATATTTGGAACCACGTCGCGCGCTTACATTCGGTGCCAATATTTCCGAGTGAGGCTCTCAAAAAACATATAGCTGTCACAACGGTCACCCGGTACATGGGTTCGTTCGTGCGTGCACTGTGGGCTCATAGAAATTCGAAAAGACAGGTAGCCGTAGTGTACGCAACAGGTGCTAAAATTCATCCGTATATCTGCTGAGGCTTGACATATGTGCGCCCATACACGCACCACCATATATCCTGACATGATTTAACGTGCAGTAAAAATGTACGCTCGAGCAGCCGTCGTGCGTATGATTGAATAATAATATAATAATAATAATAATGCCACATTGATGCAGTAACAAAAAATGATAATAACTACGAGCATTAAAGTTACTAAAATAAAAATATAATAAATTTATGATATATCTAATACAATTATCGAATGTATAATCAAATTATTACACAATTATTAATTGTACGATTGTATAAGTATTGGACAAAAATCATATGACTATCACAATAACAATTAATTTAAAAACCCAAAAAATAACGACAAGTCTTTTATTTTTGTTTTAGGGGTTCTGGAGATGGCCGCGACCGAGAGCACGATCCGATTCAGCGGTCACACACTGGACAAGGCAACCAAAGCAAAGGTACATCATCAATATCCTACAGATTTCGCCGATACGAAAAACCTCTAGACAAATTCCGCACTAATTTATTTTTCGTCATCCGTGATGTCGTTCAGGCCAATCAGGACTTTGAGGTCTTTGTATTCTAATACATATTAATCAGGCGATTGAGATCATTCGGGGCGATCAGAAAATTCGGGTGGTTGAGGTCATTCAGATACATCAGGGGGTTCAGGCAATTGAGGTCGATCAGGTCACCGCGGTCATTCAGGGCATTGCCTTATTCAGATCAATCAGGATATTCGGGTCGTTATGGTAATTAAGGTGAGGCCGAAAAACACGATCGATCGGGTCAGTGAGGTCAATTAGGCCATTCAGGTGAAAACATGCCATTGATTGCGTTGAGGTCGCTCAGGTCACGAAGAGCCCGTCGGATAATTAAGGCCGACTAGGCCATCGAGGTATTGGGGCGCGTTCGGGTCAATCGGGTGAACGAGGTCGATTATACCAATGAGATCGTTCAGGTGATTACGGTAACTGAGGTTATTTACGTAAATCAGGTCAATTACGGCAACCAGAGCATTTATCAGGCGAATTATGGCACTCAGGCGAATCAGGGCGTTCCGGTAATTGTGGACAATCTCGCAATGGAGGTCAATCAGGCTAGTGAGGTCGATCAGGCCATTGGGATCGTTCATGTAGATCAGGTTATTGAGATCAGCTAGGTCATTGAGGTCATTTAAGTCATTCGGGCAATGAAGCCCAAAGGAATATACCGGGCGACTGAGGTCAGTCGAGTCGTTGAGGTCAATAATACCATTGAGGTCAGTCAGGCCATTGGAATCATTCATGCGAGTCAGTTTATTCAGGTCAGCCAGATCATTGAGGATATTTAGGTAATTTCGGTTATGAACATCATTCGGGTCATTCAGGTCAGAGAACCAACAATCAATGCAATAAGAAAACATTTAATATCAGGGTTTAAAAAAAATGGATTGCGTTGTATTGTCAGCTTAGCGGGAGTTAGACCGGAAGTGCCACGTGTCAGGATTGCGGGCTTTGTATTCCAGATGTGTGTTTGTAAATCGGTGTATCGTCTTCGTAGGTCACCTTGGAGAATTATTACAGCAACTTGATAGCTCAGCACATAGAGCGCAAGCAGAGGCTAGCCAAATTGGAGGAATCGTTGAAGGACGAGGGCCTGTCGGAACAACAGAAGCAAGAAAAGAGACTTCAGCATGCCCAGAAGGAGACTGAGTTCCTGCGTCTGAAACGGTCGAGGCTCGGCGTCGAGGACTTCGAGCCTCTCAAAGTAATCGGACGCGGGGCTTTTGGCGAGGTAATGCGATCCCTTCTTCCTTCATGCCTTTTCTTTCTCTTCGTCTTTATTCTCGGCACGTCTTGTTTGGATTTGTACAGGTTTTTATTACTTTCACTTGAATCTGCGATGTATTTTCAATACGCAGAAAAATGTGTTTTGGTTTACAAATATTACATCTCATGAAGTTTTCGAGGTAATTAAAAAGTCTAGAAGGGTTGTTTGGGTTTGTATTCTTTTTTCTGAAACATTCAAAAAACCGAAGAGTGCAGGAGAATCTGTTTGGGTTTGTATGGCTTTGCAACGTTTTTCCCCGGGAGTTTTCGAAATATACGAGATTAAACGACTTTGTTTGGGTTTGTATTCTTTCCTCTGAACCTTCCAAACATTCGACAAGTTCAGAAGACTTTGTTTGGGATCGTTTCGGTTTGTTTTCTTTCCCCTAAAGCTTTCAGAAATTCAAAAAGTTCGAAAACACTTTGATTGGGTTCGGTTGGGTTTGTTTAGACGTGTTTGGGTTCGGTTGGGTCTGTTTGGACGCGTTTGGGTTTGTTTAGGTTCGTTTGGGTTTGTCCTTCTCCACCTAAACTCGTTCGGAAATTTCCTTCCAATCCTTCAACTTTCTTCGTCTTTCTGATCATCGGTGATCCTAAAAATAGGTGAGACTCGTTCAGAAGAAGGACACCGGTCACGTTTACGCGATGAAGATTCTCCGCAAGGCTGATATGTTGGAGAAGGAACAAGTAGCCCACGTCAGAGCCGAGAGGGACGTCCTCGTCGAGGCCGATCACCAGTGGGTCGTCAAAATGTATTACAGCTTTCAGGATCCCATCAATCTCTATCTCATTATGGAATTCTTACCCGGAGGTCAGTATCTCTCCTCCCGAACCGGATTAAAAAAAAAAATAATTATTTATCTTCTTTTTCATTTGTTAAAATTCCAGGTGACATGATGACACTCCTGATGAAGAAGGACACCCTATCCGAAGAGTGCACGCAATTTTACATCTCGGAGACTGCTCTCGCGATTGACTCGATACACAAATTAGGCTTTATTCATAGGTGAGTCCGGTAAACGTTGCAAAACTCTTGTGAGCACAACCAGAAAACCAGAAAAAAAGAGTATTAAAAAAAACGTCTCGTCGGTGCCAACTTGGAAATTCAGATATTCAACAATTCAATCGATACTTATAGAGAACTCTTCAGCGGCAAATAAATCGTCGGGAAGATGTGAATCAGAAAACAAAAAAAATTTTTTTTTAAGTTGGACGAAATAAAGATTTTTCAGCCTTCCCTATTCCGCCGAACTTTTGCCAGTCTGTTCCTGCATCATCCAGAACGCCAAAAATATTATTACTTTTAAGCATTAGAAATGGAATACCCAGGAAGCAAAAATCAACATTTTCGGCACCATCCCTTCATCGGTTTTCATCAAGGACAAAAAGCTGCAGCCCGGGACGGAACGTCGAACATGTTGTCGAAAATGCGAAAAGCTGGTGTCGAAAATGTTGCTTCTTCCCTCCTGAATATTCTATTTCTAAGCCTCAAAAGTAATACAGAAATACAATTACTCAAAAAGACTATTCGCGTAGTTTTGTAGAGCAGAAAAAACTCTATCGAATGAATATTATTTGTCACTTTGTCAGACAGCAAAAAAATCCTTGTAAAACAAAAGAAAATATAAAAACGCTGCGAACTTATTCCCCAACTTAATATTTTATTTTCCTACGATTTTTCAAGTTTTGCGGGGGTGGACCCTAATTTAGCACCCAAATCTCAAGTCCTCCGATTAATCTTTTTCTCTGATCGCAGGGACATAAAACCTGACAACCTGTTGCTGGACGCGCGGGGCCACATAAAACTCTCGGATTTCGGTCTCTGCACGGGTCTGAAAAAGTCGCACAGAACGGACTTTTACCGTGACCTTAGCCAGGCGAAACCCTCAGATTTCAGTGAGTAAAAAGACCGAGGACCGGATGTTCCGTAATCAGGGAAAAAACAACAACAAAACGAAAAGAACAATTTGAGAACGAAAAAGAAAAAAGTAAAGAATTGGGATTTTTCGCAGTGACATCTTGCGGAAGCGGAAGCGGCGGTGCTATGGACAGCAAGAGGCGAGCCGAGAGCTGGAAGAGAAATCGAAGGGCGTTGGCCTACAGTACGGTTGGTACACCAGACTACATTGCGCCCGAGGTCTTCCTTCAAACTGGCTACGGACCAGCCTGTGACTGTTGGTCCCTCGGTGTCATCATGTACGAGATGCTCATAGGTTCGTGCATTCCTATCATCTACGTTTCTTTCGTAGGAAAAGAACTCCGATGGCAGTTGGACAAGTTGGAAAATTGGAAAAGAATGTTGAATTGTAAAACTTGGTCACTAATCGTCAAAAGTTTGGGTAGTCAATTGCTAAAGTTCGTTTGGGTTATCAATATTAAAAAGTAAAAATCAATACAGAAGGGAACAAAATTATTGCAGAAATAATTGTTTGCGTTACTAATTTGAACAAATGGTTTGGGTTATCAATTTACGAAAATTCGTTTGGGTTACCAATTGTAAAAAGTTTGGATGTCTAATTATGGAAATTTGATTGGTTTACTAATTTGAAAGAATGGTTTGGGTTATCAATTTCACAAATTCGTTTGTTTTGCCAACCGAAGAAAGTTTTGATAACTAATTACGGCAATTTGTTTGGGTTACGAATTGTGGAAAGAAATAGGACTTTCCGATGAAAATTGAACATCAATGGAAAAGGGAATAAAATTATTGCAGAAGTAATTATTTAGCTTACTAATTTAAAAAATTATTAAGCTAAAAATTATTAATTTGTTTGGGCGACTAATAAAAAATTATTAATTTGTTTGGGCGACTAATCGTAAAAAGAAAAAAAGACTCCGATGGAAATGAAACGTCGGCAAAGGACATTAAACTGTAGGAAAATAAATAACTTTTGGTTTTGAATTGTAAAAATTAGTTTAGTTTAGTTATCGTAAATGGAACAAAACAAACTGTGAACGATTGAAAAAACGTATTAATGCTACAACTGATAAAATGTCAATTTCAATTGTCAAGACATTTTTAAGAATTAATTAGAAACATCATTAATTTTAATAATTATAGAAATTCTTATTGGGAACAATTCTAAAAATCAGTTTGGGTTACCAATTGTTTGGATCACTAGTTGTAAAAAGAGCAAAAAAAAAACTTCAAAGGAATTCCATGGCGACCTTCCTGTAACCATGAAGATGAATCATGAAGATTGAACGGTAGAAATTCTTGAACTATTTCAGGTTATCCTCCCTTCTGCAGCGAAAACCCCCAAGAAACTTATCGTAAGGTTATGAACTGGAGGGAGACACTCGTCTTTCCACCGGAAGTCCCCATCAGCGAGGAAGCCAAGGATACAATCGTCAGGTTTTGCTGCGAATCCGAGAGAAGGCTCGGTACGTATTTTATCATTTCTACCACTATCAAAATGGCCACCCCTCCGCCTCGCTATTTTACCCTCCTCGAGGAAAGGGACAATTCCGACTTCCGACGATTATTCATTATCGAATGTGAAAACGAAAGCTCTTCTAAACCTGTCTAACTTGTCGAGTTATAAATCTCGAATTGCATTGAATGTCCTTGAATTTCAGGATCTCAGAGGGGCATCGAGGAGCTAAAACTCGCTCCTTTCTTCCGCGGTGTCGATTGGGAACACATCAGGGAAAGGCCCTCCGCTATACCTGTCGAAGTCCGCTCGATCGACGACACATCCAACTTCGACGAATTCCCTGACGTCAAACTCGAAATACGTAAGTAGAATGAAACGCAAAAGAAAACTTTAAAATTCGTTCTACAAAGATTTTTTCTACGCTTTATTTTGTTTCGTTGCCTTTTCGGATGGAAAAAAAGTAACGATCTTACTCAATGGAGGGTTGTTTTTTCGAAGAGATAAACTAGGTCGATTCAGTGGTAGTAAAATTTTTCTCTTTTGAAGCAAAGGCGAGAAATAACGGGACCACTCAATGGGTTATATGACTTTTTCTTTTGGAGAAAGAAAAATAAATAATGTTTCTACGTAAAGGGTGATATGATTTTTTTTCGTCTGGAGAAAAAAAAACAAAAAATAACGATTCCACTCAAAGGATGACATGATTTTATTTTTTTAAAGAAAGAAAAATAAAAATAAAGCAACTTCATTTTTTTGGTTAAAAAAGTAAATATCTGGATATTTTGTTAAATCGCAAGATATTTTTTTTTACAGAAAAATATCCAAATATATCTAAACAATATTTATATTTTATTAAATAGTATTTATATTCTAAACGGTACGCCGTATTATGTACGATTGTTCTTAGTCACAAAAATAAATATTGGCGCATTGGCACCCTGGATGAATTATTCGTTTTTCTGTACGGAGAAAACAAATCGGCACCGAACGTAAAGCTGGATCGTTCACTTAAACTCATACTTTTATTTTTTTTTGTCAAATGGTTTTGAGACGCGATTTGAAAGTTTGATGATCTCAGAAAGTCGAGGCTCAGATGTGTTTGGCTTTTTTTTATTGCAGCATCGGCGCCGCTGCCCCAGGATGGCGAGGTGATATATAAGGACTGGGTATTCATAAATTACACGTTCAAGCGTTTCGAGGGTTTAACGCAACGAGGCACGCCAACCAAAAAATAGCAACTGACGAATGCTTGCACGGCAATAATAATCGGGAATCAGCAGAGTGATCCGATCGGTACTCCGGCCCAGGTACATCATAATCCGCGATGATTGCACCTCGTAATCAGCCGAAAGACGGAAAGCGCATTGATTTTTCGGCTTTCGAGGGATTGGAGCAACGAAGAGGGCGCTTCGATGGCCTATTTTGGAATTCGCAGTCGTTACGGGTTCGCCGCGAAATTTTTTGCGAATCTAATAGCGATTGATGACCGCGTACGTCCTTCCGAATGTGTGCAAGCCTGTTCGCCTCGAATCAACCCAAGCAATCTTCTGATCACCCTTAAGGATGAACCGCTGATGCCCAGCCGAAGTCACTCCGATTTCATCCGATTTTCGTTACTCGAAGCGAAAAAGAATCTCAACTATTCAGACGCGATCGCAAATTTTGGGAATATTTATATTGAATTGTAACAACGATTAGCGTCGATTAATTGTTGAAATGTATTATCGCTTCGCCGATAATCGAGGGGAATCAATGTTTTTCGGTCTCGTGAAAAAGTCGATTATTCTTGGTTCATAGATTTTTTTGTCGTCGATTTTACTTCGAGAAAACAGTTTTCTGGGTTTTCGTGGCGTCATTGAATTATTTACGACATTCTTTGACTATTTGTTGAATAATGATTTCTTTTGGACAATTAGTTGATAATAACGGTAAAATGTGGCGATAAATAGCTCGAACTAATCTTTGCTTTGCCAATAACTGATAAAAATTTTTTAAATCTCGTTCTCATAAAAAAGTCTATATTTCCGAATGAGTAAAGCAGAAATGTTTGGGATTTCCTGTAATCACTGGGATATTCATAAAATACAAAACAAACAGGAAGCCATTCCTCAGCGATTATTTATTGAACAATAATTTAACAATGAACGTTATTATCATTATTATCATCTTGAAAACACTAGCACGTGAATATAGACGTGAAACGATAAAAGTGTCTTTTTATCGCCGGCAAAAATTCGTTTCTTCCGAATTCCGAAGAAATCGTTTGAGTTTTCCAGCCGTTGCACGAAAATTCATACATTTTCTTTCGTAATACTTTTCGTCCAATTACTCGACAGTCGACGTTATTACAATTCGTAAAACTCGTGAAACCGTTAATAAATCTGAATTCCCCGCGATCTTTATCCGCTTCGCGAGGTACCAAAAATACGATTGAAATTTTTGGCTGGACATGCGAGTGCGATAGTTTCGTAGATGTGAGAATAGTGGAGAAATAGGATTTTTTGAGCGTGAAATTGCCCAAAAGAATGATTTGGCATTGGGTAATGATCCGAGTGGAAGAATCATGTTACGAGCTCTCTCTCCCCCTCTCTCCATTATTCGACTTTTCCTTTTTTCCCTCCTTTTTCTCGCCTTCGTCCGTTTTCCGCGACTTCCGTATCGGTGTACGGCAAGAGAGGCGCGCTGTGATAAAATTCTCGATGGAAATGTTTGAATTTGCTTTTTCGCCCAAGAAAGTTGTTCGAGTCGTGAAGGCTGCGTAAACACGAAATCGCGAAATTAAACCCAAACAAACGATTCGGAAAATTTTGGTTCGCTTTTTTTTCATCGCTACGTTATGTTCTTTTTTTTCTTATCGCTGGTTTAGTTTTTGGAAAATTTTCCGAGCCACGGCTGCAGCGGCACTCGGTCTGTTAGTGTTCGTCGAATAATAAATGACGCAAGAAATACGCGATGGAAGAAACCCAAACGAACCCATACAACCCTCATCATCCGTTTTCAACGGCCCACTTTTTTTTCGTCAAACTTGGACGATTTTTTATTTATTTTTTTTGACGTCTCTACTTGGAAATCCCAAGCTCAAACAAACCCAATCAATCTTCTTTTCCATCTTCGTCGTGTTCTTCGACTTGTTCGCTTCAAACTCGTCCGATATTTTTTTTTAGAAATCTCCATCTCCATTTGAGTCTTAAACCGGAAAACCAACCCAAAATATTCCCGGCCTCATTCTCAATCGCCCCCAGCCTCTTTCGCTTCAAACTTGTTCAGTTTAGTTTTTTCTTTCGACTTTCCATTTCCACTTTCGAGCCTCAAACCCAAACACCTTCCTCCACCCGCCGCTCTCGAATCCGACCTTTTCTTTTCTTCGTAATTCTTCAGCTTGTTCGTTGAGTCCGCGTTACTCGTTAACGGACGAAGAGAAAAAGAAGGGAGGGAAGAATAGGCACGTTAATTCGGATAGGAGTGTGAACGATTTTTATTCCGTTGATCGCGGAAGCGGGAGAGGAGGGAGCAGGATGAATGGCGATGAGAGAATCCCTCGTACTGGAATAATTTTTGTGTCGAGCGGCGATTCCAGATTCGAGGTTATATGTACATAGATATTTGCGTACACCGGCGATTAGTCCTCGATGTGAAAATCACCCGTCATAACATTACGAACATTTAACCAGCCGCGTAAAAAAAACGACGTCCAAGTTTATCGATTTATCGTACCGCGGAGAGACAAGAGGGGATGAATCGAGCCGTCGCTATTTATTTGTTTACTCAACCGAAGAAATAATCGTGAAAAAAAACTGAATGAAACGTTTGAACGACACGAAGGAGAAAGGGAAAATAAAGATCTGTTGAATGCGCGATTCAATCTTATTTTCTTTCGATGGAAACCAAAAAAAGGATCTCAATGCCTGATTTTTTCTTCTTTGAGGGAAAAAAAAAGATTTTGCTGACCGTGCGAAATGCTTTTCGTCTTTCTCTTGCGAAGGGAAATATCGAGTTTTGTTATCGAAAGAGGAAGATTCCCATCCTTCGCTATTTTTCGTCTTCACTCACAAAACAAAGTAACCATTGTTGTCCTCGAAAGAAAAAGACTACTTTGTTTGGGTTTCTTTCCATTCTCATCTAACAAGAAACCGTCAATTTTTGTTTTGCAGGGTAAATGATTTTTTGTTTAGGGTTTTCTTTTCATTCTCCTCGACGTAGATACTCAAAACTATTCTTTCATCTTCTTCGACTAAGAAATCCAAAAGTTTTCTTTCTCCTTCGAAGAAGAAAAAAATGTCGATTCCGAGCAATTTTTTCATTCGCTCTAAGCAAAGAAGAACAGGAACTGAAGAAGCGAAAAAAGGAGGAAGATTAGAAAAGGGAAAATGAAAAGAAAAGAAGAAATCAATACAACAATAGCCACGAGATGCCTTTGACGCAGAAATTTTTGGTGCCCTGGAGAGCAGCGAACGAGATTAGCTCATCACACACCCTCACACACACACATACATACATATATAAACACACGTACACATAAATATATACAGGTGAATAATTAATCACCACATCCGTACATATTTGTATATATATATTTATAAACGAATATATGAGACATTGCACGACATTCGGCACACAAAATTACCGATTATTTTTTCAAAGTCTCTCACAGCACCGCGAGACCTTCGTGAACGGTATTTCGGGTAGATTGAGAAAGAAAGAAAAAATAACATGTCTCGATTTAATCGCACGACAGGGTGCACGCTCGATCATCATAAATCATCGTCCTTTAACAGTACCGCCCGCCAAGAATGTCCAAAAGCATTTTGAGGTTATGAGTGAAATGTCTCGGGTATATGTGTGTGTGCGTGTGTCTGATACGCGTGGTACTTATAATTAGGATAATCGCCTACTACCCATCCCGCCTGTCGCGCGAGAATAAGCAAACAAAAAAGGGAAAGAAAATATGATAAATACCAAAAAGAGCTGTCGCTGTCCGCCACTAAAAAAAAAATGTAGTAGCTTCGTTCTAGATTACACTTTTAACGTACGAATCTTTCGGACAATGTTCGGGTATCGTCAAGATCGTAGAAAACTTGTACCTCATCCTCTCCCGTTTTTCCGTATTTTTTTTCATTATCCCGAGGCTTAACGTCAATTTTATTCACGAAACGAAATATTCTCGCGATTAGGGAAACAGTAGAAAATCCATAACCCCGCAATTTTTCGAGCCATGTTTTCTCACGAACGGTTAAGTTTATTAGAAAAAAAGACGAGCATCGGGTCATTACGGAATTTTAAGACTTTTTTGATGATACAATTTCACGTTGAATATTATTAATATCTGAGAAATTTCGGTTCGAAAATGTGCGATGTCTCTCTCGCAAATGTACGTTGAAGCCCTGAGTCACGTGATACTTGTCTCGTCACGTGGTATTCTTTACTTTAACCCTATTGGTCGGTGGGAAGGGGGTGGGGATTAAACGAATATGCGTTTATCGTTGTTGCTCGTCTATATCGATATCGCGGTTTATTCGTAGACGTATGAATAAGAAGGAAAAGTATTACGTATAGATATTTTCTCAAATGATGCACTGTCCAAATTAGCTTTTCCATTCTCCGCTCGATTTTCGGCGAATTTCATTACTTTTTTTTGTTTTTCTCTTTCTTTGGTACAATGGCTTTGGTTTTTTTATATATAAATTTGTTTACTTTTTTTAATGCGCGTCTCCGCTCCATCCTCCTCCGCTCCTCCCTCCTGCTTCTTCGGGTGTGAATTCCCACGCATCTCACGACCTCACCATGGAAACGTGATGAAAAAATGAGGGTTGTTCGGTTCGAGTGAAAAATCTTTGAATGGCGAACTGCCGTTGCTGGAGTCTGTTCTGATTAAAAGTCGAAGGAAAAATCATTGAGGTTGCGAGGAGACACGCAAGGAACGAAGGAAGGAGAAAAAAAGAATAGTCTCTGTAATAATGTGATAATTGTACGAGACGCGCGTGTGTGATGCATAAGTGGAATTCGCCGTTATTGAGGAAAAAAAAAAGTATATTAGATACCGAGGGATCTCGTCCGCTCGTGGGACGAAGTCGACAAATAAAAATATGAAAGCGAGCGGAAAGAAGAAACAAATGAAGACTTCTGATAATTAACCGAGCACGCGCGCCACCTAGACAGATTGTATATTTTTCGTACCACACGTCTCTCTCTCTCTCTCTCTCTCTCTCTCTCTTTCTGTCTCACGTGTTACTTGATTTTATCGAGAAGGAAAATAAACGCTGTGTCGATTTTGCGTCGTGCACTCGTCGGTTTCCGCTTCTCTTCTTTCTTCTTTAGTTGAATTTAAAAACGGTAATAATGAAGAGACGAATGTAGAACGTATGTAACGCGCATGCGCTGTTTTTTCAAGGCGGAACGTTTAGCGACACCGTCGATAAGGCAAAGAAAACCCGAGAGTTTTCGAACTTTGTTTCGATGGCCGATCGAAAACCGTCGAAAAATCGAGAACGTGGGAACCGATCGAAAATTAACGAGTCCCTCGACCTAGCCACTATCGAGACGCGCATATTAACACCCGAACGATAATTGTCGGTGAAATAATGGCGGACGAAAGTGGCAAAAACTGGGGTGCCGTCAAATAATTTTGACAACAGCCGTGATAGCTGTTGACACGCGTGTTTTGATATCCGCACGATCGGGATCGAAAAAATCGCGGATTAGCATCGCGCCGATCGGAAATCGATCGAAAACCGTCGATTCGATCGAAAATTCACGAGTGTCTTGACCTAGCCACCATCGAGACCCGCATTTTGACACCCGAACGATCTCGATCGTTGAAAAAATGGCAAAGAAAAGTGACAAAAACCGCGGCGCCGTAGAATAATTTTGACGCTACGGACGCGGCGGCAGTCGGTAGAGATCGGCGTTACGTTTCCGTGAGATATAGAACCGAGCGTCACCAAGCGCAAGAATAATTATTCCACAATTTCTTCGGCGCGTTAGTGATTGCGCCATGACGCAATAAATTAGGGGGTTTCAAGTAACGGTTGTCGCGATAGCACCTAAGTAATAAACACATATTTTGATAGGCAATCGGCAGGGCGGACGGAAATGTACGAGGAGAGATGGGTGACGGTGGTGGTATCGTCGAGCGAGCGCGCCCGACGAGCGAGAGCCACGGGAACCGCATCGATTAAAAGTATTTTCCGCACGTTGCTCGACGGAACGAGTGACGCGGAAATCACGAGAAAAATAAAAAGCGCGAGTGGTCGAACGAGTTGATTAAAAAAAAAACGAAGGAATAAAAACGGAGGATTAAATTGCGATCGTTGAATGATTAGCGGAATGAATGAATTATTCGCGGAAAACGAGAGACGAAGTGAGTGTGGATATTTTATAGTAGGCTTGTGATAAAATTAAAGAATTATTATATCGATCGAATAAATGATGAAGAAGAAACGATGTATAAAGAGAAGAAAAAGAAAAAAAAAACATTGCTTTCCACATGCAGAATATACTATTGTAATTATGTCGTTAATAAATTGTTTTTTATTTTATTCCCGTTTTTTTGGTAATGCTTTTTTTGTTTTGTTTTTTGTTTTTTTCTTCGTTTGTTTTTTCTCAAATCCATGCGTCACGGAAATAATATCGCTGTGTCACACGCGATCGTATGGAAATTGTGTAAAACGTGGCGTGATATTATCTTCCCGCCTTTCGCACGATCGCGTTGATGTTTACCGATTGTTCAACTATCGACGATAACCTCGACGACTCGAGTCCGATACGCACGCACGCTTTTATCAAGCGGCTCAGAATTGCGTCAGGATGAGCTTCGGAATATGTGTGTTCATTTTTCTGGTCATTAGTGCGATGACGGATTGAAATCCCGCTGGTATTACGATTCGACGAACGTCTCTGCTAAGTTTACAATATACTCTTGGCACAATAATCGGTAAACTTGACCTGATTTTACGCACGTCTGAGTCGATTCTTCGAGCAATCGCTTTTATTTTACAATTTCACGTGCGTCACTTAAAACTTTCGGCCTTCGAATTGAATAATCTAATTATTAGTGAAACAATCGTTTCTAATTAAGCCAATTTGTTACAATTCAGGTTCACTGTTTGGTCTCATTTTTAAGTTTGATCGAGCAAAAATGTTGTGCAATGAGAAAAAACGCTCGTTATTGCTAATCGCACATATCGATCGAAAACAAAGTTTCGCCGATGAGTTTATTATTATCATCCTTATCGTTATAATTCATATTTTTCCTAAATAAAAACGTTTCTGATTTCTTTAACAAATAAAATTCATTGATATTATTCATATTTATTATTTATCAATGTCTAATGAAAACAACAATAAAATGATCATCATCTTCACCATAATCAATATTTTTCATAAGCGGACAAATGTATTGTTATCATTGTTAAAAATAATAATAATAATTATTGATAATAATATTTTTCATTATCATCCAATTTCATTGCTTTATATTGTTCCAGTATTATCAAACACTTACCCATCTGATGATAACGATCATTATAGTTATTATGATTTGTTCCCCCGAATCAGTATTTTTAATTTTTTAATTTTTGTATAATTGTCTAGCGATTATTAAGTTATTTTCGTAATTTTTTCCTGTAATATTGTTAATATTGTTTTTATTATTGTTATTTTCAATAATAGCTGTATTATCTTTATCAAGGCTTGCGACAATAATTTTACATCAAATTTTTTTATACAATACTTGATTATAAATAATACTAAATTGTATTATTATTACGGTTATCGTTATCGTATATCGGTACATGCGTATACCGAAGATTTATTTATAGCACGTTTTTTCCGATGGCAATGGATTACGTGTGGATTCCTTTTTTTATGTCGGTCGGTAAGCAAACTCGTCGTTACCAACGGCTACTTCTATACGAGATCCGACAGATGGCGCCACTGACTTACCCGAGCGCGACGATTCGACAAAACAAAATTTCGCGCTCCTCACAGAGTTCTAGAAACAGTACGTCGTTCAAAACTTAGCAATTACGCAATGCACAATTTCCATAAGTGTGAATTATATAATGGTACGGTGGCCGCGACCGATGGACGGGAATTACCTACTTTTTAAACACTTGGAGCTCTTAAATCGCTAATGTCACTGTAAGAATAAAAAATAAATATAAATAAAGGAAAAAATAAACATAAACAGACGTAAAAATAAATAAAAATAAATGGAATAAAAAATAAATATGCATATATACGTAAGAAATGTCAATAAATGATAAATTAAGAAATCACTAGAAATAAAATAATTAACAAAAATCAGAAACATATGAGACAGATGAAAAAAATTATATTTTGAAATTCCCACGTCTAGAGACTTTTATATCGTCAAATTATTTATCAGATGCGACAAGCATGAATAAAATTATTGATTTTTTATTTCATCGAAATTTTTCGTAGCAAGAACAATTTACCTCTGTCCAAATATCGAAAAAACATAATGCTCGAACCGTCGATCGAAGTCATTTACGGAAAAAAACGAAGAAAAATCGTCTGATTGTTGCGAAGTGTATTTTCGTGTCGCCCTATTTCACAGGGCGATATGGGACAGGGGAAAAAAGTTAATGGCAAGGGTCATGACCTAGTCGGTTTGGCATACAGGGTGTCCCACGGAGGAATGTCATCCGTAAAGTTGGGGATGATATTCTGAGTCGATTGATATAAGCATGTACGCTTCCAAGATCAACCTCTGAATGATTATTAATTTACAAAGGCTGCCAATCAGACGCGCCCGTTGAGCGGGCTTACGTCGGTAAGCGATACGCACGTTTCGTAGTACCTACCGGAGTGGTGCCCACCATGCGAACACTTCCGCTAGTAAATAATTATTATATTTAGACATTTACTGTCATATCGCAGGCCCATGTCGATGGATTCTTATACCTTGAAGACCAATCCACCATTTAATTCGCCTTGAACTCTCCATTTCTAGGAAAAAATGTAAAAATAACATTTTAGAACCGTTCTTTGCATTCTCCTAGTCAAATTTTGTACTTTCTTCAAAAAATCGGGCATATTCGTAGTCAGCGAAAAATTTACGAATGAATAGAACTTTCTAATACTTTTAAAATGGAATAGAAAAATTTTCGACTTCCCCGGCCACTTTTCCTGAATCTCGAAAATCGCGAAATTGCAAAAGGTCGTAAAGCGAGCTCTTTCTATGCTATAAAAATTCTATTGGTGGGTTTGGAAAAGATTTTTGCCTGGCTTAATTAATAGCATTTCATGCTTTTCGATATCTCATATAGTTTTTCTGAAAAGTCGACTTTAAACATCACAAAAAAGAGGTAAATGTATGGAAAATTTTCCAAAATTGATGGTCCAACTTTGAAATTATGCCAAAAATCGAAAAATCATTGGAACTCGTTAATTCAATAGGGATTTTGAAGAGAAAATCATAACGAAGAAATTGAGTACACATGGGAGTGTCAAATCCTAAAGAAAAGGAAGTTACCGATGATTTAGCAAACAAAACTTTTCTTCCCAAAAAATCCAACAAACATTTGGATTTTTAATATTTTTTTTATTAGTGCAATTAGATGTAACTTGATCCTCTGAGCACGAATCTATCATTAATTTCCCCAACACCTAAATTTTCCATGAATAAATCGTAAAAAACTTCTAAAAAACACGATTGTTGTTGTCGTGTGCTTTCGAAGAAAATCCGATGATATTCGTAATCAGCTGAAAATGATCGATTGGATAGACCGTCAAAACTATTTCAGAATGGAACAAAACACGTTCAACCTTCTTACCTAGGCGTATCGAAGTCTTCTTTGTCCGAAAGCGAATTTACCACCGATATCCTTGAAATTTGCAATTTTCACGCCTTCCCTCTAGAACAGCAAGGTTGAATACAAATACAGTTTTTTTTTAACGAAGGTGTGTATGCTATAATGTATGTTATATTACATTATAATTCCTCGCGAATTCCAGAATTTTGAGCATCTTCAAATTTTCGAATTTAATTCATATTAGCACGATATAAAGATGTGTGAGGGGTGCAGCAATTATTGTAATATTCGTAAGACACAAAGGGTAATAATAGCATTCTATATGGTTCGCTGTACGGTCACCTTAAAATTCTGTATGTATCCTCTTACGTACGTACGCGTGGACACTTCCGTTGGCTCTCTGAATGAACTTCCGTGCTCATCAATGAGCGTGTCTCCCTCGAAGGACGCTGCGATGGACGCAATCTCGAGAACGCCCGTAACGCGCTCGAATCAGTGAGATAAGACTGACAAACGTTCCGTTGTCCGGGGCCAACCTCAATGAATAAATGCCATTGAGGATCCACCAATGGACAAAGCTTTCGTTAAAGGACGTCTAAATGAAGGTGACTCTTTTCGACAGCTCGATCAAATCTTCCCAAATCAAAATTTGGATTAACCTAATTATTAGCCTTTTCGATGTTTTTTTTCCAAGCTTTATATCAAGGGAGTGCAAAAAGTTAATTTTTCAAATGTTTTGACTGATATGCTGCTTTAAAGTACTATATGCATGAACTTCCACGTTAGAAAGAAAATAGATTTTTGTGTATACTGTAATATAGCAATGAAATCAATGCGTTTAACACGCAAAATTTGGGAAATACTTGCGGATCGATCTTGCGAACGGAAATATTAATAGTTTGAGATTAGATACGAACTATGCAAAAAGCCGAAATGGTCAACAAAACCCAAACAAAACTGTCGCGATTATATCTGTTTCATAAAAAATCTAAGCTACCGGATATTTAAAGCAGACATTATTAATCGAAGTGGTTAATTTTTGGCTTTGCTGGTCGACACGCAGCCGGTAAACACGTGTACACTCCCGTTAAACAAAAGACGTTCGTAATGTTTTTGTAAAGCTTTATGAAATATTTCGTAAAGCTTCGTAAAGCTGCCTACTTCATTTTTCATAATAATAATTGAACACGTTTATTACCAACACTTTTTGAATAATTATTTTCTTATGATGAATATTATTATGCTTGAATTGAAGGTATTTTTCTATTTTTTTAATCATATGATTATAGACATCCCGTTGACTAATCAATCCGCTAGTACTATCTCAAAGTTGAAATATCCGGTAATGTCCGTTCATTTAAACGTATACGTATACGGATCGGGAATAAATGACGGATCAAAAGAAACGACACACAAACGCAACGATCGCCCAACCGCGGTCCCATCTTCATCCGGCCCCGCTGATGGAGTAATGTGCGTTTGTTATGTTTCAATTGATGTTTTTACCACCCACGCATAAATTATCGTTTGCGGCACCGCGTACACAAGAAACCCGCTCTCTCTGTCTCTTTTCTTCTCTATCAAATTGTACCTACATCTGGCAAGAGCCCCCTCTCGTTGGACCTATCCGGCGTCTGATAAACGCTCTATTGTCCAGCAATATACAATGCCACTCTCTCTAATGTCTATGTATGCTAAAACATTTACCAAGGCCAGAAACGTCACTTGACCATCTTTTTGCTATCGGAGAACCTTCGATCCTTCGGATCAGCCAAATGTACTATCAGGGAGTCCAGCTACTTCCGGGACGGTCCCCGAAGTTCCACGCTATAAAAACAAACCCTAGATAAAACTTTTGGTGTCAGGATCAGTGAAATTGATCATCAGGGAACCAAGCTCCTACCAGGACCGTCCTTAAACTTCAATGTCTTCGAAATCAACTTCAGGTGAACTTCAGGTTTTGTATGTCCGATCAGCAAAATTGGTTATGAGGAAGTCCAGCTCCATTCAGGACTGTCCTTGAAGCTTCGCGTCTTCAAAATCGGCTTTGGGTGGATTTGTTCATTTTTTCGTATTGGAGAATGAAGATTCCGAAGATATATGTTGCGTACGAGAGGAAAAGGAGGCGGTCAGTGTGTTATGTCGGAACTGAGAGGCGGAGCTATGCTCGCGGGTCAGAGGGCACAGCCAATCGCAGACTCATGATAAGCGCCGTTGACGCGATATACATGTGGCTATTTATATATATATATAGAGTCACGAACACATTGAAACGGGTATACATATGCGCTCGGGTGTAGGTGTCTCCGTAACGGTAGGATACCCAAGATCTCACGCGCACGCTCCGACTTATACACCTCTCGGTACACGAAGTAGCGATCGCTGCCACGAAAGGAGTGAAAAAAAGAAGGGACAAAAATACGCGCTGGCGGTTGGTCGTTCGATCGAGAATTAGACGCTCGGGACGACGATGAAGACGACAGGTTTCTTGGAGTGGGAATATCGAAGATTTTTAAACAGGGGAATGTCGAGAATCTTCAAGCAGGCAAATTGAAAAATGGAGGAATTTCGAACATTTTTAAGCAGAATAAATGAACATTTTTGCACCGAGAACTCGAATTTTTTTTTAACAAAAAGGTTGAAACTTTCGAGATAGTAGGTTTAAATTTTTAGGGACAGAAAATTCGAAATTTTTCGCAAAGAAAATTGGGTCGTTTAGAAAATTATAATGCGAAAATCTTGGGGGAAAAAAATTGAAAATTTTCGAGCAAAAATATTGTAATAACAACTGGAGTAAAGGAAATCTTAGAAGATAAATCTTCGACGCGGTACACTCTAGAATTTCGAAGTAGCAAACTTCAGATTCGTGCAGACAAAGGACAGAACATTGCGGAACAAGGAAAAAGAAATGTGTATGCAAAAAAAAACCTTACAATAGGAAATGAGAAATACCCGTGCGGAAAAATTCAATATTTTTAAGCAGGAGTATGAAAGAATATATCATCACGAAAGTTGAAAATCCTCGCGCAGAAATATTGTAAAAATGTCAAAAAATTCTAATTTTTCATTGTGTACCATACAAATTCTCTGCAAAGAGATTAAAAAATTAGCAGCAGGGCTGTGTATTAAATTCTATAGCGGAAGAATTCAACACCCCATAGGAGAGCAATTGAGAATCATACCGAGGAAAATTTTCTATCTATAAAAACAGAAGAATTAATCTTCGTGGAAAATTAGTCATTAATTCGAATTAATCGATGAAAGCAGAATAATCAAAAGTATCAGATCTGAAAGATTGAAACCCATGTGGGAAAACAAAACAAATACAAACATTTTACAATGCGTTTCGACTAGAACATTTAAAAATCACCCCAAGATTATAATCCAAAGTAAAAAAAGACCTAAATAAAGTAACATTAAGCAACGAATAAAAAATGAAAATCATCAACTACAATGAAAACCCAAACCCAAAAAGAACTATAAGTTCTCTGTGGCATCCATGTACCAGGTGTACCGGTATGTAGTGAGCGTTAAGATACACATGTGTCAATAGGGAACATTTGTTATGAACGAGCCTTAATTTTTTTTATTCGGTTGGTATAACATCTATTAAACATATTTAATATATATCAAGGTATTGAATAAACACATCATATTTTTTCATCGCGTTAAAAATGTCGATTTTTGTATCAGAAAGTGATGATTTGCGAAAAGAATTAATTTTTTGTTTTCATGTGAAGAAATGTGCTGCAGAGTCGCATCGAATGCTCGTCGAGGCATATGGTGATCATGCTCTATCAGAAGCAATATGCAAAAGATGTTTTCGACGGTTCAGAAATAATGATTTTGATGTGAGAAATGCAGAACGTGGAAGACCACCAAAAAAGTTTGAAGACGCCGAATTGTAAGCAGTATTGGATGAAGATGATACTTTGAGTCAAAAGTAAATGGCAGCAATGTTAAATATTGCACAACAAACAATTTCTGAACGTTTAAAAGCTATGGGAAAGATCCAAAAGTGTGGAAAATGAAAGCTATGGGAAAGCTATGGGAAAGATCCACATGAATTCAATGAAAGACAGATGGAAAACCGAAAAAACACTTGTGAAATTTTACTTCAAAGACACAAAAGATATTCAGTTTTTCATCGAATTTTTACAGGCGATGAAAAATTGATTTATTTCAAGAATCTTAAACGTAAAAAATCATGGATTAATCCTGGACAACCATCAACATCGACTGCAAAACCGGATCGATTCGGTAAGAAGGCCAATTGGTGGGATCGCTAATGTGTGTTGTATCATGAGCTTCTAAAACCTACTGAAACTGTTAATACCAATCGCTATAGACAACAAATGATCCATTTAAATCATTCACTGATTGAAAAACGACCAGAATGGGATAGAAGTCACGGCAAAGTAATTTTATTAAGCGAAACTGCACCTGCAAACAAAGTAAAATCGGTTTAGCATACAGTTAAAACATTTGGCTAGGAGCTGCTACCCCCGCCGTATTCACCCGGTTTGGCTACTTCCGACTACTAATTGTTTTCATCGATGGGATACGGATTGGCTGAGCAGCACTTCGATTCCTACGAAGCAGCCGAAAATAGGGTGCCTGATTGGTTTAATTTAAAAGACGAACATTTCCATAGGCATGGTATCCACAAATTGCCAGAAAGATGGTCAAAATGTGTAGAAAGTAATGGTCGATACTTTGAATACAATTTTTTTACTTTCCCATTCAAAATCACCATGTTTCATTTACACAAGAAACGCTCATTTTATACCGGTACACCGGGAATCATCCCTAAGCCTAAAATATACAAACTCGTCTCTTGACGAGTTCCATGACCATCCAACTAAGCAAAAAAAAAACCCTTCCCCAAAGAAGTCTGCCTGGACTTCATGAAACCCCGATTTTCCTCACAAGATTCAAACATTTGAACCTCCTCGAAGGTACTTCACGCACGTGATTTTATTTTTCCACAGGAAACGTTCCTACAGCAGCATTGCCCTATCCTTTTCTTTTTTTATTATTATTTTCTTCTCGAAGCAATTTCCTCGATGACACGTTTCTTCGAGCCCGAAGGCGTCCCGAGTCTCTTTTGTGGTCAGCAGCTCCTCGCGAAACGACACTTTTCGTTCAGCTTAAGGGGGAAAAGCCGTTTGATTGTCGAACGTTTCGTGGTGGAACAGTCAGGAATCAGAAGAGTGAGGGAAGGAGAGGAGAGAGAGGGGGGAGGAAATAAAATGTAGTCGGTGTATGTTTCGGGGGAAGTCCGACGATTTATCACCGGAATCAATCCAATCGCATTTTCCACGAGAGAGGTCCCAGGGACAAAAAACGAAAAAAGCGAAAAAGAGAAAAAAAAAGAAAAACACGCACGGCGGACTCGTAACGGACGTGCTGCCACAGTTGTTATACGTATACGCAATACGATGAGATTTGAGTGGCTGCGTGGCAATTGACTCTCGGTGGCGCATAATCGCACGATTTGTACGTGTCTCAGTCTGGCTGGTATACATATATATGTGTGTGTGTATATATATACAGGGTAAACCATTTAACGCGACAACCCCAAAAATCTCCGTTGCCTTTGGAGCAACGGAAACATCGTCAAGATTCGATTGATTTCGAAGGGCTGATATGGCGATGAAAAAATAATTTTTGTCAAGGTAAAAGTTTTTGCATTTCCAACGTCATAAATGCTTTCTCAAATAGAAACTTTATTCTTTTTTATTCAAACGATAACGCTGATATTTAGACGATTCCAACGACCTATGATATTATGACCTGTTGTCTTTTTGTTTTTCAAAAGATTTTGGTGAACAACGGTTGGTCGTTGGATTCGTCTGTATACTAGCTACAGCACATTAATTAAAGAAAAGTATACAGTTTCTAATTTGAAACACTATTAATGGTCTTGAGAATGCAAAAACTATGACCTTGACAGAAATACATTTTTCATCATTATGTTAGTCCTCCGAAAATATCCAAATTAACTCCTGCCAAATATATATATATATATATATATATATATATATATATATATATACACACATATATAAGATATTATTACATATTTTTAGTATCTTATGTATTGCACAACTGAATATTAATTAAGTAATAAGATAATATCGAATAATAACGATGAATAGTCATAAAGAAAAAAGATATAAATAAATGTGTATAATACTGATAACTAGGAAATATCGAGAGCAGAGAGAATCCAGTAATCGAGGCGAGATGGATTCTACATAATACGAGATTTCCAAGAAATCGTGCTCTTTATCTCTTGTCATTCGGGCAACTCGAAGAGATACGAGACCGATCTTATGTGCACGGTCTGCCTACTGTACCTCATCGATCCCTCTCTTTTTCTCTCTTTTCCCTATCGATAAAATATCTGTCAATATATAGAAATATATGTAAAAGTAGTTTAGGAGGTGTATTTAAAAAAAATGATATTCATCATCATTTTTCTGTTATTTGTTTTCGAATTTTTTTCTCTCTTGTTATAGATATTTCTGAAGATATTCTTTTTGGTTTTAATTAATGGCGATAATATCAAAATATCACCTAAAAATTACGATTTACCTAGGCCGTACGGAACACAGCTGAAACTCAACCGAAAGTTCAAAATTGTTCGACACTATTTAAAAAATTGAAATACTAAAAGAAAATATTTCAAATAACGTTAACAAGTACGCAGACTTTGGGTACTCCTCAACACAGAACATTAAAATTTTACCTTTGTACGTCACTTTTTTGCCACTCTGTACATTTGCATATACATATATATATATATATATTCTATTTCTTCTTTTGCATCCCTCTCATCCTTGCCTTCGCATCAATAAACCATCAATCCATCGTCCTCCTCTCTCGCTCACTCTTTCACTCCGATCCATCTCTCGATCCGTTGAGGACCGAGTTTACTCATACCGGCAAAATACGAAATGGCCTCTATCGCGGTTAGAATTATCGCGAGTATTCGGGCTAACCGAGAGCCAGGGGGAGGACGGGGGGCAGGGGCCCATGAGGTGGTCCAAAAGATGGAGAATTATATATATATATATATATATGGTCTATAAGGCTCTCGGGATCTTCTCGCTTGCGTTCAGCCAACACGAGTGAGATATAATAAGGTCAGACGTCGGGGTTATCTCTATGGGTCGAGAGAGTACGTTCTCCCTATCTCTCTCTTTCTTTCTCTCTCTTGCTCGCTCTTGGTTTTTCCTTAAACGCGAGAGTAACGATGAAGCAGACCCTCCTTCCTTCAACATCCGCCCTTTTAAGCGAGAACTTTACGTGCTTAGGATATTACACATATATATATATATATCTATATATATATATATTCGATGCCCTTCCACACCAGCAGTTGGAGGTGATCCAAATAATTCCAACAGTCCTTTTGAACCACGACGGTACAATTATTTCAGAGATATAGAGACTGGTGGATGGGTATTCAACTATGGATTTTGGGGTCTTGGGTGCTGAAGAATTTCAAGACTTCGTCCCTAAAAATTAACAAGAGTTGGATCGTAATTCCGTCCGGAATTTTCTAACCTATCCATCAGTCACTAAAATCCTCAAATTTTATCAGGCGACCAGCCTAGCAATTCTTTCCTTTTCTTGATGTGTTTTGGCCCACTGACATCATCGGATAAAATTGGAGCATTCGAATGCTGACGCGCGTCGAGATCAAATAATGAAAAAAAAGAGAGTGCGATGCTCGTGAAAAATCAGCAGCGCTTTGCCACACTCGGATTGGATCCATCAGGATGGAAGATAGAGACTCGGTGAACGCCGAGAGTTCTTCGGGGAGAATAGCGGGGAAGGTTCACTTTGTTCCCGCGGCGGGAGAGGGGGAGAGGGGAAGGCAAAAAGAGGCGATACGAATTTGAGGGAGAGCGTGCCTTGGAGAATGGCCAAGGAAGTGTGGTCTGGGAGCATAGCTTTTATTTGGTCCGGGAGCTTTTTTTATTTCTTCCATCGTCTTCGCGCTTCTTCGCCGTTTGCCTCTACGCGTCTCTAGCCGTTCATCCCTTAGGCCTTGAACCCTTACAACTTCGTACCTCAGCCCTTCGGCCGTTGGTTCTTCGTACCTCAGTCCTACGGTCCTTCGTATCTGAGACTTTCATCCCTTGGCCCTTTAAGCCTCAATCCTTCATCGCTTAACCCATCGTTTTTTATCCCTACATACCTCAGCCCTTCTTCTCTTAGCGCATTATTTTCTTAGTTCTTTATGCCTTAGCCCTTTATCCCTATAATATCCTAAAACTCCTTCCGGTCGCTTTTGATTCCTTAGCCCTTGTACCTCCGGACTTCACCCCTCAGCCGTTCAGACCTCAGTCCTTCATCTCTCAGCTCTTCTTCCCTCAGCTCTTCTTACCTATGCCCTTCATCCCTTAGACCTTCATATCTGAGCCTTTCATCCCTCAGCCCTTCTTACCTAGGCCCTTCATTCCTTAGCTATCCTTCCCTCAGTCCTTCATACCTCAGCTTTGCATCCCTCAGCCCTTCTTACCTAGGCCCTTCATTCCTTAGCTATCCATACCTCAGTCCTTCATACCTCAGCTTTGCATCCCTCAGCCCTTCATTCCTCAGCTTTTCATTCCTCGGCCCTTCATACCTCTGCTCTTCATTCCTCAGCTCTTTGTCTCCAGTCCTTCCGCCCTTCCATCTCGTTGCGCACGCTTGAATTTATGGAAACTCCAAGCGTTCGGAAAGCGAACGACGATGCAATGATACTCGCGTCGATGGCATTTTGTTTTACGAGTTTTTTTCCTCGACGGGACACGACGATCCCGCGAATTCACGCGATATTGCTGGCGCTCGAAATGTTCCGGTTCTGAATAAGAAAGTACGATTTATAGGAGAAAGGTATACTTTCGGGATTTCGTATCGACGCAACGTTAGCTATAGGGACGCCTGGAGACAAAATCCCTTCCACTTCAGTTTCGCTCCAAAGGTAATGAATCATTTCAAAACTTATTGTCATTGCCAAGTTCATTCAAAGCTTTTTTCAAATAATATCAAAGCTTCTTCCATTATTTTTTGAGATAACTTCAAACCTTTTTTCATTACCAAGTTCTGCATCTTATATTTTAATGTTTTTATCGTAATTTTTGAATCTTCGTTTTTAAAATTTTTATTATTGAATTTCATTTTTCGTTTTCAACGGAATAACATTCGTTTCAAGGAGCAAAAACTCCTTTGCATTAAGTTTCGATAGAAAGTGTAAGTTTTGAGTAAGTTTGTAAATATCCTGCACGCGAGAAACATCGCGGGGTCTTGCCAAACCGTCTTGACGAGAAGCAGATCGTCAGAGAGTGAAAACCTCGTTGGAGCGAGAAACCGAAGAAAATCGCATTCGATGTAGGGAAAGGGGGAAGGGGGAGAGAAAAGGAGGGGTGAGGAGAGAGAGAACGATAATACAGCGGATAAGAGACGAGGGTGAAATTCGTACCGTTAGAACTGAATTATTCGAAATTTCCATGGTCTCGTGAAACGAGATTTACGGATCTGAACGGCGCCGGATCCGCATCTACATTCTCACATTTATACATATAACCGTGTACATGATTTGTACGCGTCGAATGTATACGCGTGCAAGTCCCGGAACTCGTAATTGAATAAAGAGTTGGGGGAATTGGAAGGGATCACCTTAAGGGTGTGCAGATTTCGCGCAATCCCTATTTTGCCCTATTGGGCATCGTTCGACCGTGACACTCTTCGGGGCTGTGATAAAGGGGGATTTACTCACCTTACCCGGTCACTCTACCGAAAAATATTCCGCCTGAGACTCGAAAGATTTTTTGGTATCGTTCCAGAAACTCCTTCGAGACGTATGGAGTCGTATGACTTTGAAACAAAGGCAGGAAACGTTTACCTCGAACGAGGAATAATTCTCCTTCACGAAACAAAAATACGAAGATTAATATACGCAGTCGTGAAAATACTTCACATACAAGAAAATATGTAATCATCTCGGAGATATTTCGAATCATTTATTTCGAACAAGATTCTGAAAAAGTATTTCATTTTGTTATACAATCGGATATGATTATATCCGATTGTATAACAAAATGGAATACTTTTTCAGAAACTTCCAAATAGGATAATTAGGAAATGTACCGAAATTATTCTATTTTTTGTGTACGATATTTAGTATTTTTATTTTTGTAAGAAGGAGGATAAAATGAAAATATGAAGATATAAATATATTGTACATGCAAAATAATGAAGTAATATTGGGGAATTTTCGAACAATAATTTTTAATAATCAACATATAAATATTCTCTACATTAAATCAATGAAATTTACTCGAAATTATTCCATTTTTGCTGATGTAAAGTTCACATATATATATATGTATATATATATATTCACAATGGAATACAAAATATACCCCAAAACGCATATTTTCAAAACAAAACTTTTTAGAAGGCGATATATACATATATGTATATGTTGGCTAAAATATTGTATATAAATGACTAAATAAATGAATAATCAAATAAATATTTAAGGAATACATATTTTTATTTTAATAAATATGCAGCAGCTACCTTTAATGACTTATTATTCACTACTTATTGAATATATTATTTTGTAGAATTTTGGTTATGGATTGTACAATTCACTATTTAGTAACTATTAAGTAATGTAGTTTCGTTAGTAATTTAAGGGAGTGAAAAAAATCGTATTCGCTCCTCCACTTTTATTTAACACCGGTCCATATTTTAGCTTCAAGTACACGTGTACTCGCCGGCTCGTTAGAATATATTCCTTACTCGTCGGATGAAGCGTTGCCCTCGAAGATCGGTCACGATTCTTGGATTGCGATGAGCTTTCACCGCAATCGCTGTATTATCCAAAGCCCTGTGCGCGCGAGATCTCCGGCCGCCTTTGTCATCGATCAAGAAGAGTTTCTCCATCGCTCCAGTTGCAAAAAAGATGGTCTGGTAGATCGATCCGAGATAGACGAGCCATGTCGAAGAGAAACGATCGAAAGAAGGGTGACAGTAGTTGATATCTACCTCAACCGGATCTTTTTTTCCGTCTCTTTAGGCTCGTTTTTTGATTTTTATTTTGATAATTATTTGAGGTTCCTATGAATTCAGATCCGTAGAAAAAAAAATATATATATATTTCTTTATATCATTTTATTTTTCTATATATGTTTTTTGATTTTGGATTAGTTTTCATTCGTCGATGAAAATTAAATAATAAATAATTGTGGTTCAAGCCCGGGCTTTTTGAATTTGCAATTAGAAAATTTACCTCTTTTTATCAATATAACCCTTTGAAACTTGGCGAATGGAAATACCTATATCTTCGGATCTACCGCTCCGGTCTCGATGAAATTTGGTATAAATGTTCTTGAGATCTTGGATTTAGAGGATATACAATAAAAACATGTTTCCATTTTCTCGAATATCGTAAATTCACACATGCCCTCCATAAAGATTGATTTACTTTTTCTTGCAGTCAGTACTTCTTGTTTTAAATTAATATTCGTTAAATTTATTATTCAAATGGATATTTTAAGTAGTTTTTTTTATGAATGTTTATCTCTGTCATATATTTATTTCATATATAAATATTAATTTGTTTTTAATATTTGTATGAGTTTCGATTAAAAATAGATTTGTGGATATAAATAATATATAATGTATTAATAGTAAAAGCAGTCAGCTGACTTTAAGAAATTTTTTGTATCAGAGACAAAAGATATTTGTTAACTACTTAAATATATAAAACAAAGTATTTTGTAGTTTATATATATAAGTATTTAAATATTTAATAAATATTTTTTATCTCTGATATATATATACACACACACACACACACACGATACTGCACGTACTATTTTCAGAAGATCTAGAGTCCACAAAGCAAATGAGAAATTCATCGAACAGCGAATTCCCTCACGAGCGTTATTTCAGCATAATAAACGATCGCTGTTCTTTAGAAATCGCGCGCCATCTGCATCAGCACGTACATGTCCGAGTTGTTCCATTCGAACAGTTGACGCACCGCTAGCTCTCGGGTTTTCCATTCATTTTCAAACTCTCGTAAATCTCAAAGTACAACAATACACTTTTTTTTTAATGATTTCGGTGGTAGCAATAGATATACAAAAAAAAATGCATTGTTTCAAACCCAAATAAATTCCTGATAATTCCAAAAGGCCAAAGCAGAATTTTTCGAAAATAATTTCCGCTCGCAAGAAAAATACTGAAGAAATTCAATTTTTTAAAAACTATAACAAAGTTCCGACGATATCAAGGATAAAAACGAATCATTTTATTTCCCCTAACTTTTTTTTCAAAAAATCATTTTTAATTTTTAGTGTCGGAAAAAAAATCCTCATTTTTTCATTTCAGACAATAATTTCTGATGTTTTATGATGATTTTTTTCGTGATTTTCCATTCCAGAAGATGATTTCTTACTTTTTATTTTGATAAATAATTTTTGCTTTTCAATTTGCAAAATTATTTCTGTTTTTCGATGTCCAGAAACAATACCGAAAAAATGTAATGTTCGAAACGAATTTTCCGATCGGGCAAAGATGAAATTTCTTCCTAAATAGTAAAAGGATCACTTTGTCAGGTAGATCCTTTTCACCGGACATTTTTATAGTGCCAGCGTTTGAACTTGCTTACGGACGACGAGGCACGTTTTGCTGGAATGATTTGCTGGACATGCCTGAGATCGCGTGCATCAAAGTCACTGAGTGTCCTGCTCTGTCGTACAACGTGGAACAAGTGTACGTACTTACAAAGGTATTGAAAAATGCCTGTTTCTCTTCTTTTTTGTCTGGTCTCCTCCATTACTCTTCCACTGCGTGCACAGAACGTCGCGTATTTTCGTGTGGTACATTAATAAACCCGCGAAGCGTAAACGAACTGAAACATTTTTTTCCGTCACGTTTACAGTTCTCTTTTTTTTAAGTCGATATATAACTATAAAAAGCATATGTGAATTTTTTAAACTAACAATTATAATAACTGCTACCATTCATTTCTTTAAATAGTTATCTGAATTTTGAAAAATTATAATCATTAAACATTTTTTAGCTGATAAACAATATTTCTTTTCATTTATTTATTCAAACTTGTTATTTAATTTCTACGTTAATATTTCCATGAAAGATTATATAAGGAATCCAACCTGATAAATATTACAAATTAAAAATCATTTTAAAAAGTAAAATGACTAAATACTAGAACGAGAACAGACGAAAATGCGTATAAATCAATGAACTCTCGATTAATCGCTCACTCACATTTATTTTTCCTTATTTGCTTAAATACATCATTTCACTTCAAGGTCACTATTTCTCCCAAGTTAACATGAAGAATGATAGATTCGACTCATAAAATATAAAAAGTGTAACTTGAGTTAATCGGTAATATTCATGAAAATTAAAATGAACGAATTTACAATAAATATTGAAATAAGAATAGACTGTTGATGAAAATTTGATAAATGTATAGGGGCGATGAGAAAAATTATAGTTATTTTCGTGACTCGATTCGAAAGCGAAAAATTGGGCTGCAAGTAAAAAGTAATTATCTCTGATGAACGTGTTTCGCCTTGCAACTGATAAAACGTCGTTCGGATAAAATGATAGAATTTTATTCATTTTGGGTACACGATCCATTCATCTATTTGTTTATTTTCAATTATATAATATAATATTATATATATATGTGTGTATATATATATATATATATATATATATATATATATATGTGTGTGTGTGTGTGTGTGTGTGTGTGTGTGTGTGTGTGTATGTATGTTTATGTATTTATATATTAATTATGTACACGATTTATACAAAAATGTTCATGTCCTTTTTACACAATTATGTATAATGTATACTTATTGTTGCTGTTCTTTTCTTTCGTTTTGTTTTCGTAGCTTAAACGTTAATGTCTTATGCGCCCTACTCGGTACATACGCAAGTGTGTGTTTCTGCCTGCTTTTTGTGTGTTAATTATTATGTTTTTTGTCGGCTGATTGAGGAATACGAGGAGGACGTAAAGGGGGAGGGGGAAATATGAGTCAACACGCGTATTTGTTTTTAATTCCTTGAATTTTTTTCTTCTTCTTTTGCTCGATGTTTATCATCGACATTTATAATACAGTACTTTTGGACTTTCGTGAGCAACTTTTCGGCTTTACACAAACAGCTTGTTTTCTTCCTCGCATTCTCTCGTCTCGATTTTCACGTACAGGCTGATCCACAACTATCAGGATTTTGTGAGATTGTTAACGCTTTTTTGAAAACGCTGAGAATTTTTTGAGAATGTAATGTTCAAAAATTTCGTCACACGAAATTCAAATAAAAAGATATACGCTTTGCTCGCGACGATTACGGTAGGATCACGAAGAGAAGTCTGATTGTGAATCACCCGGTATACTTGAGAAAAATCGTTTTTTTCTCGGGACTCGATATTTTTATGGGGCAATTCACGCGGATTCATTACTATCAGTCTCCTCTCACGAGTAACACGTTTGAAAAACACTTAACACTTTTTTAAAAACTCTGACAAATTTTGAAGAAAAACTATTTAAACATCTCGTCGCAGGGAATTGATAAGAGATATATATTTTACTTCCAGCGACCGTGTAGAATCAAGAAGAGAGGTCTGATGGTGAATCACCCTGTATACTTCAGAAAAATCGTTTTTTCTCGGGACTCGATATTTTTATGGGTCGATTTAGGCTGATTCACAACTGCCAGGCGCGTCTCCAGTGTGTCACGCTTTGTTCTTTCAATTCTGTGGAATTGTGAGGAAAAAATATGCAAAAAATTCTGGACACGAAATTAATAACAAAAAATAGAAATATTTTGATCGCCACGATAACGCAGGAACACGAAGAGCGGCCTTATCGTGAATCAGCCTGTATACTCAAGAGGGATTTTTTTCTCGGGCCACGATATCTTCGGGATTTGCAAAGAGAAAAATTTGATCCCCTTTTTGACGACGAGGAGGAGCCACGGTCAACGATAATTATTCCACATGCACCCTGACATACACTCGCGCTTCCACACGTCTCTGTACACAATAATAAAATGCGTTCTCCTCCTGCGCCTTTTGCAACAAAAAAAAAACACTTCGTGCTTCAACGATTATCTTCTTCCTCTTATCATTCGTTGTGGCGTCAATTGTCCTGAAGTGCCACGCCACGTTTATTTCGTAAGTAACTAGCTCGTAATTGCCACATTCAGCGCGACCCAATATTGGCCATCTTCTCGACACCTCGCCAAGCCAAAAATTTATTTTTGCTTTTCGATCAAGAAAAAGAACGAAAAACACAACTCGGAAAAACTATAAATGAAAAAAATATTTATTTCCATTGACGACACCTCGTGTAACTTGAAGAATGTTAATGACAACAAAATTTCAGACAAAAATTGAAGGATTTTTAGGAGGCACATTACGTTGGTGGAATTAAAAAAGAAATGTTTTTTTTTTCGAATATTTTAACATCACGAGGGACAATCGAGAGTTTCGTTCAAGTACGATTCCATCGTGCAATATATATAATTTATACAAAAAAGAAGCACCGGTAATATTTCTTTGTTTTTTTTTCAATTTGTTAATTAATTTTTCGGGATCTTGTGTTTTTCGATCGTTCAGCACCGAATAGCGGACATATTTTTCGCTTCCCCTTTTATACCCCTCCCGCTTCGCCGAGAACGATAAATTATAACATATCACATATTTTCATCGCGCTAATAATAACAACAATTCGACGTTCACTCTCCCCACTCCTGGCTCGCGGATATTCGTCAACGAAACGAGCGATGAAAAGCGGTGGATAAGAGAAAGAGGAGGAGGAAAAGAGAAAAATTGACTAACGGGCGTATAGTGGCGGGAGGAAAAATGTCGGGAAAACGTACAGCCGCGGGATACTTTCGGGCTTGATTATAAAACGACACGGTCAAAACGTCATTCGTTTCGTCCGTGATATTCACGGTGATGTACATACGGGAACAGGATCATCGTTTCGAAACAACACGCAAATACACCTCCCGAAACAAAATAATCGTAGTTTTTTCAACTTTCCTCATACACGGCTGGTCCAAAAAATTCCAAATTTTTACAGTCAACGCTTCGATCTATATTCAAGGATCTACCACTCCGCAATTTTCACTTCGTCGAAAGGAACGACGGTAAAAAAATTGATAATTCGATTTCTCGGGCGATCGAAACGAAAAAAAGCTTTGACCGTGTACTTTCTCTCGCCTAAAACTTAAGATGAAGAGTACCTTGACCTGGCGACTATTAATACGCTCATTTTGATCCCCGAGTCGTCACAATCCTTAAAAAAATGGCGGAGAAAAATTGAAAAAACTATCAGCAATAAAGAAAAAAAATCGTGTTTCTCGCCACCATAGACAATATACCTCAACTTCGATTCTCCCGTTCCACCTCCCTCTCGTGCGAATCATGATGCACTTTCCTCTTCCCCGTTTCGAATAACGCGCAGTTCCAGTCAGCTCAAAAGTCAGCTTATCGCGCAATCCAGCGGTATTGCAATCTCGAACGGGAGAAAGGGTTGTGGAGTGAGGGAAAGAGATCGAGATAGAAAGCGAGGTCGATTATATCGCGATCCGCATCGATCGATCGCCTCGGCTCTCCCCGATGAGAAGAAGGTGCCATCGAGTTCTATGTTTTTTCAAAATATAGCTCGAGTCAAAAGTCGCTCGAGCTATCTAACTACAACGTCTCGACGATTAATATATTCGTCTTTTCCGGTTACTCCCCCTCTCCCCACTCTTTCTCTCAGCCAATCTCATTACGTTCGTTATAAATGCTATTTCACGATCCTCAGGAGTTCAACAAACATTCGTCGAAGCGTCTCGTCGCTTCAACAGCTCGCACGCACTCACGTTCGTAACAAATCGTATAAAAAGGAAGAGAGAACCAAAAAAATATATGTATACAGCACTATAAGGCGTCAATCATACTAATCTTACCGTCGTTCTTATTTTTTACCATTTTTCTTTTTCACTATTTTCAAATTTCTTATCCGCTAAATCGTTATTATCGTTATCATTGTAATAATAATAATAATAATTCTTTATTTTTTTCCATTTTTTTTCATTTTTTTTCTTCGTTTTTAATCGTTACGCGGAAGCTAACTGCCTCCAGACAGAGTGTCACATCGTGGACATGTACGGCCAATTGAAGCTGCTCCCACTCAAAAGCATATCTCTTATCAGCGTCTCGATCGGGGTTTTGCCAACGAGGCGTACGAAAAACAGTTGCTCGATCACTTGCGACGAAACCGTTCTCAGCGATGGTAGCCGAAGCAGAAGTTTCCCGAATCTCGTCGGTTGACTAGGATACTGCGACCTGCAGTATTCCTCCAACGCGCATTGAGACTTCTCTTGCAGCGACTCGATGTTAGCTACGTCCGAAAGACCGCAGGCGTCTGTAACAGAAGAGCAAAGAAATTGCATGGTTTTAACGCTTCTTTTTATTCATTAAATTTTTCTTTAATCAAATGATTCATTTTATAATATTAAATTATCTTTTTATTACGAAAATAATTGGAATTTTGAAAAAATGTATGACTAAATTCAAAGAGTTTCGACGACACAAATTAGTTTATAATTAAAAATATAATTTTAAAAATTATCGAATTATTAAAATATATAATTATATGTATACGTTTGAGTATGAGTACAAAAATAATGTTGCCATTTATATCAACATATAGATTCGAATATTATATGTATTTACAATTTGTAATGTCAGGAAAAATATTAATTTTTCTCATGCAAATATTACTTGAATGTAATATAATTCGAAGAGTAATAAAAACTGGCAAGGAAATATTTTCATATACATTACATTTAATTTTTTTTTTTAAATTAATTGAAATAATAAATTAAATTTTTTATTTCAATTAATTTTTTATTTATATTTTTAATTATTATTTATTTATTCAATTAATTTTTTATTTCAATTAAAAAAGATTTAATTGAAATAATAAATTAAACTTCGCGCCTCTTCTTTGAGATCACTGGTAGTCTGCACCACAGGTCTGCACCACAGGCTTAAAGTAAGCAAAACAAACGAAGTGCACTCTCGGGTCGTCATGCAGATCGTCTCTGATATTTTCGTCATTCCTTTTCTTATGTAGAACGTACAAACTAGTGAAAATAATTTTCTGTGACTAAAAGAGCCAAAAACATGGGACACAAGAGAAATCGCGAATAATGTCCAACAGAGGAATGACTAGTACGGTTAGAGAAAAAAAAATCAAGAAATACGAGCGAAATTATTATCGAAGTCGCCGTAAGTAAAAACCGTCTGATTTTCGCTCTACGTGTGCGACCCAAATACGAGGCTAATGGCGGACTTGAGTTCTTCACCTCGTAAATGGGATTAAAAAAGAATTGAATTAGTCAAGTGGCTAGATAAACCTGCAGGGTTATAAATCCCTTGTATTACCTTCTCTGATGAGCCACGAGTTTTTAAGAGCTAACGATTAGACAAAGGTTGCGGTAAGCCACGTAGAGTTAAAAGAAATAAAATTCCTTGAGACACGAGTCCAAGAAGGTACTTCGATCGAGTACATATCTGTCCAGAATGAGGATGGATAGAGCTAGGGAAATTCATACCATGTAGTAACACAAGGGTTAACAGCCAAATCGGGTTTTTTTCTTGCACTGTAGCAGGTCACTTGTATGCTAACGGCTCATCGGAGTCACTATATGACTCGGACAACGACTATCGCGATCGACATCGTGATCGGAGCTATTCAAGTAGCCGAGATAGATCACGATCGGCTAGTATTATAAAAGTAAGATTTGTAGACGATCAAGAAAGAAGTCCTGAACCAGGAACGTTGGCTCACGCACAAGTCGGCTCAGGCTGAGAGTTTTACCGACAGAAACAAATAACAGCCAAGAAAATCAAACGGTTGAACTAACACAAGCTGTTCTCGAGGCCATTGGAAAACGCATAAATCCTCAAAAACCATAGGGACCACCTATCCAAGAGGATATCGCACTGCGAATAAGTAATATAATCGAAAAAGGAATACCAAACGAAGAAGAAATAGATCTTCTAAAAAAGTACGTGACCCCTGAAAATTGTCCAAAGATAAACCCACCGACTCTGAATTTGGCAATGAAGGTATGTCTACCTAAAGGAGCCGTGAACTGAGACCTTCGAATGGTCGAGAAACAAATCAAGTTAAATACCGCTTTGTCGGGTCTGAAACAAACCCTATCGAAAGTTGTGAAATGTTCGAGACGAATCTCTCACGCGGAGGCCACTTGTTTTAGCTAATCTTAATCTAGACCTAATAGAAACATTAAATGTTACAGAAATTTTAATACCAACAAGAAATTTTCATAGACAAAGAAAACCACCGAATTTAATACGACCCGTGTACACCGAAAATTCCAAGATTTGTGTGGCCCCGACACTTTAAGACGACCTAGAGAAAAAAAAAATCCGACATGATACAGAAAAATTACTTCTCTCTTATTGCAAACCTCATGAGAAAGTATCAACCCAGTCGATCAGCAAATGGATTAAAGAACTATTAGGCTTGTGCGGAATTGACACCAGTATTTTTACAGCATATAGCACGCGATAGGGATCAACGTCATCAGTAAAACGGAGGGGGAATCAGCATAGACGTAATAAAAAAGACAGCAGACTGGACTGAAGCGTCCGCAACATTCACACGATTCTATGATATTAAGATTGTAAAAAAAAGTTCTACATTCGCTACAACTGTATTCAAAAATAATCAATAAACAATTCAAAATAACTACTTAACAATTCACAGACAATCGATAAAAATACGTGCCATACTTTAAACATCTACCAGTGACCTGAAGGAAGAAGCTCGAAATACAATTAAATGATTAAACGAACTTACCTTAAGTGAAGTTCAATCTTAATTGTATGTAATGCCTCTTCCGAAGATCAGTCCTACCTAATTGACCCATATTTCAACAACTTGAACCCTATTCACGGCACGTTACTTTAAACAAATTACGAAAATATCAGAGACGGGCCCTATGACGACGCGAGAGTGCACTTCGTTTGTTTTGTTTACTTTATACCTATGGTGCAGACTGTAGTAAAAAGGAGTACCTACTATCAGTGATCTTCGGAAGAGGCTCTACATACAATTAAGATTGGACTTCACTTAAGGTAAGTTCGTTTAATCATTTAATTTCCCGTCACCATAATTATTAATGGTAATAATAGATCTTCATATAATTATTACCGAATTAGTATCTTTTGTATTAAACAAAAACGTACGGAACATAATTAACGTTAGAATACTTAATCGAATCTTATATATATATATATAATATATACATAAAATATGTGGTTTTTTTTTATTCCATGTACACCCTTGCGAGTTTTTACATATCTCCTTTATTTTCTCCTCGAGTTCAAAATTCTCCTCGTTGACTTTCCAGTGTTCTATCTTTTTTCTGTCATTCCCTACCCGTCGGGGCAGACGACCCTCTATTTTCTGATTGATTCATTGAAGTTACACACTTCGTATTGAAGTATCCACACCAAAGACTCAGTAAAAATGGCATCCCGCTGACTGGTCGATGCGTCAGCCAGAGCACGGCTAAACGGTCACCACACCAAGTATCAGCCTTTCTTGAGGCTGCTTAACTTCAGTGATCGTCCTAGCCCCACTCCGACCGCCTAACCATCAGCGTCGTTATATACATAAATAAATTACATGTATAAATAAACAAATAAATAAATAGATAAATAAAAAATAAATTTTTTTCAAAATGAAATGAATGAAATATTGTAATATATATAGATACATATATAGATGGTCTTATATAACCCACACATGACAAATTCACGGTTATATACATAAAATCAATGAAATGTATAAAGAAACGAATAAATAAATAAATAACGAATACATTTTTTCAAAATCAAATGAATAAAATCCGGTAATATGTATATACATATATTTGCCATGCTTGTGTATCATATAACACACGCATGGCAAATTCACAGCAAACGCGGTCTCGTTAGCCATTTCTCGTGTCTATATGTACTGGATGGCTGACATGCACACAGTCGCTTGGGCTCTTGGTGCGGACGACTCTAATCATCCTCGGGGGCAAAAAAATGCGATGCCGTGGCGAGGGTGTGCGGGCTTCATCGCGTACACTGTAACGGCTGTTTTCCCTCATACTGCTTTTATCCTGGACCGGGCGTCCAAGGGCGAAAAAATCTGTATATATACACATATATATCGAACATACAGTGCTGCTCAAAAGTATCAGGCACGCTATAAGGTTTCTATACAAACAAAAATGGAATATCTCTACGACAAAAAATCGCAATTTCATTTAACAAACGGCGTTTTGAAGAAGGATAAATCCAGCTTTATTTTTTCATTTTTATCTTATTTTTGAGATTTTTTTGTACCTAGTGCGTCATTTTGGAGATATCAGTTTTTTACGATTTTCGCAGTTCGCAAAATCGCAAGCTGGACTTTGAAAAGTAGTACTCTCACCATTCAATGATAAGATATTTCCAAGCAACACCATCAGCTTTAGTTTCGTTATTATTATTATTATTTTTTAATTTTGCAATCCTTTTGTGTAGTGTTGTGTGGCGTAGCTTGAAAACTATGAGGTGTGGATAATTTAATATAAGGAGCTGAAATCTTTATTTCGTTGTTCCAGAGTGACTCAATTTTTCTTAGATTTTTCTTCCAACATTTTGTTGTATCACTATTTTCATCGATTAACCAAAAACTAAAGAAAAATACGGTAACTCCAAAATAAAAAAAAATAATGGTTGAACTCATTAGACTCCATATACCGAAGCTCATAGTTTTCAATTTTCCCCGCGGACATCTGTCCCCTTCTCGAAAACCTGAATTTCTCCAAAACGAAATTAATGCTGCTAAGCCAATTTTCAAAATTCGTCATGCGATTTTGCAGTGTGAAAATCGTGAGAAACACCAAATTTCCAAAACGCTGTACCGGGTGCGGGAAAAATCACAAAAATGCAAATAAAAATGCAAAGTGAAGCTGGTTTTGTATACTTTATAACAACGGTTAGAAAATCGGGGTGCGATTTTTTCCTATCAAAATAATTGGATTTTTGTGCGGATAAGAAACTTATAGGTCTAATACTTTTGACCAGCCCTATATATATACACACACACACACACACACACATGTATATAGGGGTGGAGGAAGCCCAGATGCAACGCCGCAGCCCGTGCATTGTTCCAGTCTCGATTTTTCGCTCTCTTGCCCGGCTCGCCACTCATTCGGATAGAAACAAAAAAAAAGTATTGTGGCTCGCGGATAGTTTATCTGGGAGGTGGGGAACGAGCAGTAGCCAACCTGGGCGTATACGGCTCCGAGCAGGTGCTACGCACGGTAGTGAATCGAGACTTCGATGGAAATGGTAAAAATACATCGAGTTTTTGGAAAGGATATTTTGAAGACATTGAGTTTTACGCAGTGTTGATTATGGGGACGGAACACTTCGAGGATGGTCCTCGAAGTTGAATGGCGAAAATGAAGTTTCTTTCGGGGAAAGAGAATCTTGAAGATTGCAGAAGAGAAACATGATTTCTTGGCTCCATAAAAAACTATTTCTACATCCCCACCCTTGTCAGGTGGTAGATTGTTTGGGTTTGTTTATACGATCTTTTTTTCACGGTACCGAAGTACACGAAAACGTTTTTGGATCGATAACAATCTGTATTTAATTATTACGGATTCGGTCATCCGTAAAAATAAAAATGTTTGAATATTTATGTAAATATGAATTCAATAGATATCAATATATACATATATATATATTGATATCTAAAAAAAACACGTGTCTATTGATTACTTTTCTATTATTTTTGAAATATACATCTATCGTCATATTTATTTATTACAAACAAGCATTTGTCATAAACAAATATGGCAAAGGATGAATAGGCACGTTATATTAAAATAAAAACGTGAAACACGATCAACATCGATATACGGATATAAATAAAAATAGATATATATAAAAGTTACATCAAGCAGTAATATTGTTAATATTTAATATTAATTATTAATAATAAAAATTAATTGTAATAATAATTATTATTATTATTATTCTTATTGTTATTATTATTATTATTATTATTAATGATTAAATATACTTCATAAAAGCGCGAACGCAAAAACAAATTTTGTAATAAATTGGTGTATCTTTCCCACCTCTATGAAACTTATCTTTATTCAATTCCACCCGAAGTGAAATTTTATTGAGCATTTCGAACTTCATCGTTCGAAATTCTCAATTTTGGTAGCGGGAGCTCATGAACCCTGTTTTGTTTTTCAAGAGTTGAAAATCGTTAAAAAATTATTGAATAATGAAAATGTTTAAAAATCATGAAAAATCTCGGGGCGGATTTTTGAGAGCGGTGAACACTTCATAATCGTCGCCCAGCTTGACGGGATGGTATGTGGCCGCGAATGTATACAATAAAGTGGAGATGCCCATAGAGCGGACGGACAGGACAGGACCACTGGTGTAGGCGAGGCAACGAAAAAACGAGCATCCGAGGGTACCGAGGGTCCACAATTGGTGGGGTGGACGACGAGGGTAAAGAGGGATAGCATTGGCGCACCGTCGTTCCACACTGAGTACTTCCCTTTGTCGCGGCACCCACGTGCGCCTAATGGCTCGCCATTATCTATGCAGTGCGCAAACACTATATACCCGCGCGCCTCGTGCATATTCCAGTATCGCGAGAGACCGTTCATACCCCGACGAGGAGGAGCGACGAGTTCTCCTCCCACCTCGTTGCGCTTTCAGCCGACTCCGCGTGGATCATCCATCTCTTCTCGTCTTTTTGCCTGCTTTATTTTTGGAAATTTACAAAATTTTTTTTTGGTATGTTAGCAATCTTTAGAATCTTTGGATTATTTTTGAAATTTTAAACGTTTTTTTCAAATTCTTATAACCCGTTTTTCTTTTTTTTTTTTAATATTTTTAGATTTTCTAGGATGTTTTTTATATTTTCTACAATATTTTCAAATTTTCTAGAACATTCTTTCAATTTGTTAGATTTAAGAAACATTAAAAAACCTTTTCTTTCTGAATAGTAAGAAAAACCAATAAAACCAATTTCTAAAACCCAAACTTACAAAGAAAGCGTGTAAAGAAAAACGTTTACGATCCAATATATTTCGGAAATTAAAAAAAAAAACAAATATAGAAATAAAAATAAAAGCCTTTTGAATCCAGCAATATGTGAAAAATTTCAAAAATACAAAAGTTAAATCTTTTAAGTCCCACGATATTCGAAAAATATTGCAAAAACGAATAAAACACGATTTGTTTAAAATAAATAAAACAAACAAAATAAAAGACGTCGATTGATTTGGTTCGATTATGAACTCGAACGAATAATTAATAATAATGAATTACTATGATTCGGGTTAATAATCGAACCAAATTAATCGATGTATTTTATTTCATTTTATTATATTTATTAACAAGAAATAACTCGTTTTTTTTCGTTTTTGAAATATTTTTGAAATACCGTGTGACCGAAAAGATTTATTTTTTCAGAGAGAGAACGACGAATTGAATAAGCGGTCGAATGAGTCCACCGACGCAGAATGGACCGATACATCGAGTCCATTCGCATCCAGTGGCAATAATATCGCTGCGACACTCGTTGCGATGAGAAATTACGAGAGAAGGGAAGTCTGAGGCGCCTATGACTTCCCTCATGTATAAGTATACAAATATTGTTGATGGGACGTCAGATGAAGAGGAATCATGCGAACCCCCCCCCCCCCCCTCCGCCGGATTTACGATGATGTCGTCAGCGAGTCCGAGGCAGCTCCAATTTAGCGCATCAATTCGAATATAACGAACGGGCCGCTCGTTGTTGTCCGCCCGCCGCGAGATTGGCGCGTCTGTGAGCTCCTCTTTATTTCTCCGGTTCGCCTTCGGCGCGCATTCTTCTCGCGTTATTATAAATCCACTTGAGGGTCTATCTGCATGCGAGCGTGAAACGTTAAACGGTACGGCGCCTCGACGACTGTCCGTACCATCGCGGTAAATTGGCCAATCTCGATACGGGCAAGATTGGCGAGTTGAGCGCGTGCGCAAAGCGTGAGGCTCCTCGTTGTCCAAGATATGTCACGACTGGAATCATTTTTCGTACTCGATGACCCTTTTTGATGGAAATTCGTTGGAAACGGGATCGATAATTGGGATTGAAAAAAAAAACAAAAAAAAATTAAACCTTTCTGTTTTAGAATAGATCTAAAATAAGGTTGAATACTAATTTTTGATCGAATAAAATTAATTAAAAATTTATTTGATTTAAAACAATTAATTATTTTAATTCGTTAATTAAAATTAGGTTTAATTTTTATTTTGTAGTTTACATTTTTTGTTTTTATTTTTTCTCGTTTTTTTTGTTTTCAGTCCGAATGAGTTTGCAGTTTCAGGTTCCGCTTTTCCAAAACTTGCAAACAGATCGGTAGGGTTACGACGGGAATGTGTGTTTTTTTTAGTCCGGGCATGGTTATTTAGTTTCTGATTTTTTATCTTCGGTGTTTCGATTTTGATGTAGATTCGAGATTTGTTCTTACATTGTTTGAATGTAGATTTTTTTTTAATCGTATTTAGGTTTTTGGCTCGCAATTCAAGTCGAATTGCCATTGCGTTTTTTAGGTTTTGAATTCGCATTTCCGATTTTAGATTCTTTCGACGTACGCTTTCGTATTTCGAATGTTGGATTTCAAGTGTTGTATTTTCGTTCTCAGATTTCGTTTATATTTTAGATCGCAGATATCGCGAGGTATATTTTTTGAATTTTGGATTTTAAATTTAAGATTTCATATTTTAGAGTTTACATGTCCGAATTAAAATTTAGAATTTTAGATGAATTTTAGATTTTAAATTTTAGATATCGCATTTTTTATTTTAGATTTTACATTTTCAAATTGAGATTTGGTATTTTCCATTTAAGATTTAAGATTGTGAGTTTCAGATGCCAAATTTCTCATATCAGACAACAGATGTCAGATTTCAGGTTTGGGATAAAGATTTTTTCGTTTCAAGAAACGTAGCACGACGTGAGAAAAATGGAGGAAAAATCCAGGGCGTCTGGGGGAAATGAAAGTGGCTAGAAAATTTGGCGGGGCTCGCGAGAGAGTAGGAGGTCGGGTAAGGAGACGGTCGTGTAGGGGAATAATAGAACGAGGTCTCGACCTCGCTCGTTAAAAATATGGGAGACTCGCGTGCGCGCGTGCGGCTCGTACATATATACCGCGCTGTGAGAGCCGATCGGATCGAGCGTGCGGTGTCTCCGACGAGGGCGAACTTGCGCATCAGTTATTCTATCTGTGCATCATACGCTCCTCTTTACACGGGTGCACGTGTATGCATTTCACGACGGAGAGTACAGTGATACGACTGTCATGAAGGAGTATCGCTTTTGCACGTTGATGTTAAAAATATGTATCTATAAATATACAGGCTGGACCAGTGATTTTTTAGAGTTTGGATTTTAAATTTAAGATTTCATATTTTAGAGTTTAGATGTCAGAATTTTGGATTTCGGGAGTCAGATTTTTCATTTACGATGTTCGATCTTACACTATCGATTTTAGATTTCAGATAGTAGATTTTAGATTTTAGACGTTACTTAGTAGATTTTAGATTTCAGATTGTAGATTTTAGACGTTAGTTTTCAGATTCCAGATTTCGGATTTTGGATTTCCGATTTGAGATTGTTAGCGCCTTGAATATATTCGAAACAATAAAGCTCACAGAAATATTTTCTTAAATGAAATAGCGCAGTACGAAATTAGCCATCCGATACGGATAAAAGTTGCTTTAAAGGTGGATGTACTTTGGACTATTTGAAGGTGAACTCAATTTTTTTAAACGTCGTTTTTAAAAATACACATGTCACGTGATTCCTTGAAAGGTAAAGTTCTCAGGAGGCCCTAACCCATTCAGATCGGAAGGTCGAAGACAAATGAGTTTGGGATCGTCCAAGGGTGTGCGGAGAAGGACGGGGGGGTGGAGGTTGGAGTGGGGGTTAAAACGAAAAAGGGCGACGAAAGAGGCTCGAGGACGCGAGACACACAAAGCTCCAATCCCATCCTAACCACTCGTCTCCTCTTCCTCGACTGTATCCAGCGCGTTACCGAGTCGTCGGTCGTCGCGGAGGTGACGTCACTGACAATGGAAGGTCGAGCTGTGATTAAAGATCGGGGGGGGGGGGGGGGGGGGGGGGGGGGGGGGGGGGGGGGGGGGGGGGGGGGGGGGGGGGGGGGGGGGGGGGGGGGGGGGGTAAAAATGATGTCGGGACTGCGGAGATGCTGAACGAGAGGGAGGAACGTCCCGCGGTGTGACGCGTTGAAATATTGCCTTCGCGATTTGCGACAGCTTCTCGACTGGCGAGAGGGGGGGGGGGTGGCGAACGTTTCGTTCGGACGGTAAGACACTCTTCCTTTTTTTTGTTCTTTTCTTCCTATCCGCGATCTGTGCGAAGTAGAACTGCGAAAGGCCCCTCGTATGTGTGTGTGTGTGTTGGTCTACTATTCCGTTGGAATGACGGAAGTAGACAAGCGGAATGTCTTGCCTTGATATTTTTTGTATCATTGTTATAATTGTTATTTTTTTGTTTCTTACAATGTTAATTAACTTGAGCAATGTGATTTTTCGTTGTTGCAATTGGTTGGTGCTGTCATTGTTATCGTGTGCAATAACTGTTATTGTTGTCAATAATGATAATAATGATATTCGTAATTGGTAGGTAAAAAAGAATGATGAATTACAAATCGAATTAAAGTCGAATTAAAAATAGTAAATAATAATAATAATAAATATCTAAAATTGGAGAAATTAAATTTTAGTGTTTTATTTTAATCAACTACTTCTATCAAATCCAGCTTTTCAAAGATTACTTATTATGTTATTAATAATTCCATAATTAAAGTGGTAATAGTAACAACAATATTAAATCGAATACAATAATGATTAAAAAATAATAATAATACAAAAATCAAATTATATAAATAACTATAATAACTTGCTTTTTGAAATAATTAAAAAATAATAATAATCATCATTTTCGGGAAAAAAGAAAGGAATGGAAAGGGACAGGGTAAATTAATAGGAAGAGAAGCGATGGATTAATGTCGCAAACGTTATCTGTATGTGTGTGTGTGTACTCAGAATAAATTACGTTTAATTATAGATGACCGCATGAGAAATTTATATCAGGACGAGTCCGTAAGTGAGGATTGCGGAAAAAACTCTTGTCCGAAGACGGCGAGGAACGGGGCGGGGGGTAGAGAGTTTATACGTAAGGACGAACCAGATACACTGACGAGGTTTCGCTGAAGAAAAAGGTGGACGATTGCCTATAGAGAGAGAACGACTGGAGGGGGGGGGGAGTAATTCCGCGATCTCTTTTCACGACGGAAGCGTCTCGGAAAGCTGCAAAGTAAGAGAGCGAGAGAGAGAGAGAGATGCTAATAAAAGTGTTGTTGCGAAGGTAATTATCCTTTTGATGCGAGCTCCGGCGCCTCGAACTTTGATACTCGCGCACATATACGTGCCACGTACACAGACGCGTGACCGTAAGTGCGCGGCCATTGAGTTCGAAATGAGACGTTTCATGTAGGGACCGCTTGGTGCTGTCGCAACCGGGAAATCGTAATAAAGCGGACAACCAATGGATGACGGAGAAAGAGAGAGAGGGAGAGGTCCGCGACGTGTGTATTCCCAATGACGCCAAGAAGTCACAATCAGACTACGAAGCTTTAAACTTTCGGGTCCTCGTATACTACGATCACCAATAAACGTCAACGGAACGGGATGAGAAAGGCGCCATGTCGTTACTTGTTTCACGTTTATACATGTATATATATATAAACGTATATATTTCACGTTTATACATGTATATAGTCGAATTTTCGTTGAAAGAACTGCACACAAGAGAAAAAATCGTGTTTTTAGAAGTTTTTTATAATTTGTTCATGTACATTTTGGGTTTCAGGGGGAAATAAATGGTGGATTCGTACTCAGGGGATAAAATTACATCGAAATGGACCAATAAAAAATTTAAATCCAACATTTCTTCCGGGATTTTTGGGGAAAAAAAGTTTTTTCACTAAATCATTGGTAACTTATTTTACTTTAGGATTTGGCACTTCACTGTATACTCAATCTCTTCGTTATGATTTCCTCTTCAAAATGCCTGTTGAATTACCAAATACCGATGATTTTTCGATTTTTCGCAGATTTTCAAAGTTGGACGATCAATTTTTGCAAATTTTTCCATTTGCCTTTTTTTTGCAATTATTCGAGTGGACTTTCTGGGAAAACTGTAAGAGATATCGATGTAATTCCAACGCTATTATTTAAGTCTGGCAAAACGCTTTTCCATACACACCAATCGAATGTCCATTGCATAGAAAAAGCTCACTCTACGACATTTGTAAATCTCGTGATTTTTGAGATTCCGGAAAAGTGGCTGGGGAAGTCAAAAATGTTTTTTTCCGTTTTGAAAGTATTCAAAGAGTCTATCTGATTGTAAATATTCCGCTGATTACGAATATGTCCGTATTTTTTCCGAAAGTACAAAATGAGACTGGAAAAATGGATTTGCGATGTGACACTAAACGTCTAAATATAATAATTATTTCGAGTTTTGCGCTCACCAATACATTTGGCGATTCATTTTTATCCACCAATGAGAAAAAAAAGAAAGAAAAAACACAGAATTTGACCTTACCTGCCGCAAGGTCAAGCAGAGAAGAAAAAAGCTGAGCAATGATGCGAGCGGTACACAAAACAGGAAGACCAGGCGGAATGGGGTTGTCGAAGGATACCATACGTGACCCTATGATGCTAATGGGATTGGCATTGTGTTCCATTACCATGACAATGTGACCCCTAAATGGGGATGTGCAGCATAATAGCGGAATGTTCGCGTACGAGTGATACGTATGGCAGACCAAGTTTACCAAACTAACCCCCCCTCCCCACGTCCCTTCCCTTCCCACCCGACCACGACCAGGCTGCTTAAAAAAAACAACTTCCATCTCTTCAACACCTTGGGAGACCATGTGTAATATGTATGTCGTTCCCCCGTGTCGCAAAAGGATGAGAGATGCGCACGGCTGATAGGTAGCCGGAACAGTAGGAACAAAACGACGAGGAAACTCCAAATAGTTGCCTTGTTATGATAATTGTGACCGTGCGAGGCCACGTAGAAGCGAACGGAGACACGTTGATGTAACTTTAGAGGTAACTGAGACGTTTCGTGACAATATTGTGATATCCGATACGACCACTCTTTTTTCTTCCTTTTTTTCGACGCCCCGCTGACCTGGCTGATGAGATTCCGACTGGATGTTTTTTTTTCTTCCTTTATGGGACTCTTTTTGTTTATGGTCTTTGATGGGTGTTTACCGCTGTTTATGAGGATTCCTCATGGAGCTCGACGGGCCTTTGTGGGCTTTGGGTAATTCAGGTAGGAGAATATCGTGCGGATACGTTGATCGGATTCGAATGAACCGAAACGCTTTATTGGGAAATTCTGGATGGGTTGAAATTGAGTACTGAGCTGTTGTATTGGGATTTTTTGTTTAGCAATTTTTAGGGGTGTTGATAAAAATAAATTGTTGAATAAAAATACGACAGTTTCGACATTTGGTCGATGCTTTTCAGTTGGGGTTGAAAAAAACTAATGATGAGGTTGAAACAATGTATAGAAGTTTTGATCATCTTAGAATGTCGAGGATTTGTTATTTGAGGATTTGATTGATAGATTGTCCAAATAAATAGCAAAAATTCTTGGAAATTTGAATAATTCTTCTTGAAGTTCTTGAATGAATTTGATGAATTATTCTTGAATTAATTTGATGAATTCTTTTTGAATTAATTTGATGAATTCTTCTTGAATTAATTTGATGAATTCTTCTTGAATTAATTTGATGAATTATTCTTGAATTAATTTGATGAATTCTTTTTGAATTAATTTGATGAATTCTTCTTGAATTAATTTGATGAATTATTCTTGAAGTTCTTGAACGAAGTTCTCGATAGAATAATGATACACATAAATTTATCACGCTCGCTTATGTGAAAACAGACTGCCGTAGACGTTCATTGTTGGAAAGCGAATACAAATAAATCGCTCAAAATTTTGAAAATACTTCGTTCAGTTCAATTTTACTTAAAGGTAGGGGAAGTACGTACAAACTGACATATCCGGGTAAAACGATACAACAGCTGTTTTTCAAATCGGGGGGCTTTTATCGTTATTTTAGTCCTGATGGGGGGTGCCTTAATTGTCTTTTAATAAACTGTCATTGTAAGAATGTCCATTTTTTCTCAGTCAGTTTCAACAAATTTTAATCCGTTATGAGTTTTCTTTCTCTGCAACGAGTAATCTAAGTTTTGGTTGGTCATTTTCTTTTAAACCGTATAGTTACAGATTATTTCTATTCCTTAACATTTTGCCTTGAGTATCCTGTTTTATTTATAATGACATTGTTTGGTGATCTATTAATTTTGAGCTTTTGGAAACTTAAAGTCCCATCCGGACAAAACGATACAGATATGCTATGGACAAAACGACATATGGATATTCAGTGATGAAAAAAGTGCTTCCAAAAATCCACCCAAAAAGATATAAGGACAGGTTACAAAGAATCTATTTTATTCTGATAGTAATGAAATATCTTTTGAGACCCAAACTTAAAATTACAATTATGATTTTGCGTACCTTTATTTTAATGATCTCTTTTTGCATTGAACGCCTGGAGAAAATTGGGTACGTTGCATGAATTATTTTCTTTGGGCTGAAGCGGAGTGTGCAGATTTGCCCAAAATAATCAAAAGTGGTTTGTGCCAAATGTCTACATTTATGGTATGCACTACTAAACTATGCCATTTGATCGGTATAGTATGGACAAAATGGTTTTTCACCGATCTCCATTCAGGACCACTTTTTTCTTAATTACGTATTATAACTGTTGATTTTGCTTTTTTATTTTCTAGTTAAATAATTAAGGTTTGTGCTTATAAATTTCCACGGTTCTGGATGTAAAAATACAGAAATTCGTACGTAAAAATAGATGTAAAAGTACAGAAATTTGTACTTATCTATTTAATCCAGGTATCTATTTAGTATCGAGTGTCTGACCTGCATTGAGGAACGTAAATATTGGATCGCGGTTTCATCGGCGACCGACGTTAAGCGATCTAACGCGCGATCGATACTGGGAGCGGTGACCGCTTAGCAGTGCTCTGGCTGGGGCATCCTGATTTTTCAGAGTCTTTCGTATACATCTTTTAACAAAAAGTCTGCATATCAAAGAATCAGAAGAATACCAGGCCGTCTACACCGGCACGTGTTTTCAACAGTTTCCCCGCGCCCTTGATACATAATTGTTATATATACTAATTTAATATTAGTATATATAATTAGTATACGTAAAAATTATTAAAATTAATTATTTATAAAATTAAAATTATATACATATATATCCATATATGGCACTAATCGATATTGATTCAACGACTCAACAAAACAAAACAAATTTTCGTATATACATATATATGTATGTGTGTATTTTGACGTGACCGCCTCGGGGCTAAATGTCAACAGCATCGGGGTGTCGGCCTAACGGCCCGGTTCGAGGATTATAGGCCGCTACGAGCACCGGTAGCGAGCGCAAGAACCCCGAAGCTCGACACCTCGCCGCGGGCGCGTGAACCCTCTCTTTAGTTCAGCGTCGGAAGGATTTAGTCGCGTTCTCCCGGCGTTCACGCGACTCGACGAAAGGTCCTGAACTTTCCCCCGGTTATCCGAGGCCCATGTGTGAACGCGCGTGTGTCATAATCCTCTCGAGTTGAGAGAGATCACCGCGTGTATATCCATATATATATATATATATATATTTCCGCCGAGAAAACGTATATATATATATATTAAGTGTAGTAAAATATATATGAATATAAATAGTAAGTACTAGTAAATATATATAAATTAAATATATGTATATTTGGTATAGTAAAAAGAAACCCATTATTTTTTGGAGTTAACCATCCAAAACCGCCGCAAAAGATTGTTCAGTACGAAATCTCATTTTTCTAACGCCATCTATTGAAGAAATCATATACATACACCTGATAATAAGAATTTTTATACCACAAAATAAGAAATTACATTAAAAAAAGCCTTTTTCAGTACGTCGAATGAAGATAAAAATAATAAATGAGAAAATAATATTAAAATTCGAATCAACGTACCTTTCATAAAATCGAACGAAATAAAAAAACGTTAAACGTTAGAAAAAAAAAGTTAGGAAAAAAGAAACGAAGCATTCACCTGATCGGAGAACGGAAGAAATGTAAAATAAAAAATAAACAATTACGGTTAACCAAAAAAAAATTTAACCAAAAAATGGGAAGAATTGAAATAACAATAATAAAAATGAGCATTTTTTCATCGAATCGGCCGAAACTAGGGAATAAAAAGAAAAAAAAAGCGAGCACATTTACTATTAACCGAATCGAGGAGCGCTGAGAATCAATGTAAATAAAAAAAAATAAAAGAAAACGGGCAAAACATAAAGTGCATTCAATCGATGTCGAAATGATTTCCATCAGCGTGCGCGTGTATCCGGAGAGAGGCCATGCAGGATCGTTGAACCGGTTCTCGCGCGCCATGCAAGCCCGCCGCATAATCGACATTGTTCTCTCAACGTTGATCGGAACGTCCCACCGCCGCGATTTTATCGATAGGAGTATCGGTGTTGGCGGTGATGTTGGGGTCCCTTATACGAGGCGAGTCACCGGGCAAGATTCAAACACATTCCTGGCTACGGGGGTGCTCTTCTCCACCCCGAATAATCCACCCTTCCCTGCCAAAATCGAGGTTGCCCTTTTCAAGGGCTCCGGTCTATCTGGACACCGGTGGACCACCCTCGTCTCCTCGATGGCATATCTTTCGCGACTGTATCGTGTTGCGGTTTCCGTGCACGCTGATTCGCGTGAACCCTCAATGGCCAAACGGTATTTCCTCCCTTTGGTATTCCCGCTGAATGCCTGGCGACCCTTTTCCAACTTTTCACATAAATAAATATACAACGCTTGTGTACAGGTCAAAACGAAGATTTCGCTATGCCAGGCATTCGATGCTTCTCGAAGGTTCACGTGATACTTATCCCCCCTCACCATCCCGCGTCGACGTTAAAAATCAATGAGAATTAGCATTCATGAACAAATTAACGGGAGGAAACATCAGCGATTAATTTAACCAATTATTTAATTGAATGTAAAATGTATCAGTGAGGTAATGAAATATTGAGTGAATTAATGAATTAATAGAATATTAAGAGAATCAGTGAATTAATCATTTTAATGAATGAATAAAGAAGGTTACGAAATCAAGCCAGTGATTTAAGTAGACGTTAAACGTATCAATTAATGAAATGCGAATCAATGAATTAATGAAATACTGAGCGAAACTATGCGTTTATTAAACGAATACGTGAATTAATTGAGTATTTAATGAACGAATAAAGATGGTAAAAGAATCAAACCAATTATTTAATTAGACGTTAAATGTATCAGTAAATTAATAAAATATTGAACTAATTAATGAATTAATGAAATATTAAGTGAATCAATTAATTAATTATATACTGAGCGAAACGATGAGTTTATTAAATAAATCAGTCAATTAATTAAGTATTTAATGAATGATTTAAAGAAGGTAAAGGAATAAATAAATTGATTAAATATTGGGAGAATCAATGAATTAATTAAATATTTCGCGAATCGATTAATCAATGAAGTACCAAACGAGTCCATCAATATAAACCAATTTTTTAAAAATCAACCGTATATCTATTCCAAACTTCTAAAATCCATTGTTCCTTTGATATCCATCAACTACCTTCAATGTCCTCAAAATTACCTCTTAATATCCACGTTCACCAATCTCCTCAAAACCATATTATCTTCAATGCCCATATCCTTCAATGCTCCCAAAGCCTCATATCCCTCGATATCCATATCCTTCAATGTCCCCGAAACTTTTTTTCCCTCGATATCCACCTACATCCTCTGATGTTCTCAAAAACATCTTTCCCTCAATATTCACCGTCCGAACACCCACCTATCTCCCGGAACTTTACTGAAATCAGCTTTCTCTCAATATCCATCCACCGATCGGTATCCGCGTCGAGATCAGTCTCGAACTCTCCGGTCTGCCGATAGTGGGTGTACCAGTTTACATATTACGGAACGCGATCACGGATATAGAAGGGGACGCGTGCCCGGGATGCCGGGCGCGTGGGCGCGCGTAATATATTCTCTGAATAGACAATGTGGCGAGCACGTGGGTCCCCCCACCTTCGACCACCCCCTGGCCACCAATTCTCATGTCGCCTGACGTATAGTACCACACAGAATCACGAGGTGGCGAAAGCCACGTTGTTGGGGCATCCGACCTGGAACAACAAACGCGCCACGAAAAAAGGCAAAAATGGAGGTGAAGGACGTTCCTGGGGGGTAGTGGGGGAGGGTGTAACCCCCCAGTTGGGGGAATTGGGGGATTTGGTGGGGAAGACCGGATCTATCGCCTCCGGAATCACCCCGCCCCCGCACCGTAACGAACTCGTCGAGGCGGATATAAAAAGCACGCGGGCGGGACGACGCGCGTACCAACGGTCCTCATATCCGTGTACCGTTCTCGCGAAAATTTGTGGCGCGCTCTCGCCCCGAGACAATGGAGTGATTGAACGCGCCAACGCCAAAGGGTTGGCCGTCAACCCCGGGGTGAAAATGTCAGAGCAATCCCCTCGCCCTTGGAACCGCCACTGGCTTTCGTCCGTTTTTTTCGTATTAAGGGGGTATTCTAACCGAGAATTTGAAGGGTAAAATTGGGAGGATGATCTGGAAGGAAAGATCGACATGCGATATTCGCATGTCGATCGCGAAAAAATCGGTTAACTGAATGAATTTGCTTGTTAATCATTACTTGTTTAATTTACTTATTTTTTTTATCATTTATTTTTTTTTATTATGATTTTATTAATTTGTTTATAGTTTATATTTATTAATTTGTTTATTGTTTATAAAGTGATTTTTTTTATAGACAAAGTGAAATATTGATTAGTTAATTAATGTAGCTCATTCTTTTTTCTTTCATTTGTTTGTTTAACGATTAATGGATGCATTTATTAATTTATCGATCAACATTTTTTTAATACGATTGAATTCTTCGTTCATTTATAATTAGGATAATCAATCAATCCATTGACGAGTTCAAGAATCAATTGTTTAACCAAACTATCTCAAACCCAAGAATGGGTTAACTGAATTCATTCGTTTATTCATTTAGTTAATGCTTTATCGATTTGTTTATATACAAGACAGTTAATTAGTCAATCGATTGATATCTAGTCAATAAAGATATTAATCAATTTAATTATTGGTTGTATAATTGATTAGTCAACTGATTCACTTTTTTCTATTCGCAGCTTGATTGATTCATTGGTTTAATCATAATTGACTTTTTTCATTAATACATCGACACTAAGACTCACTTATTTTCTCAAGCAAACTCCGACACCCGATAGCTCGAATGCAGTAATTCAATTGTTCATTTACTGCATGATTTATTGATTTCTTTGTAAATAAGGCGATCGAACAATCATTTTAATCAATATATTTATCTATTTCATTATTGATTTACTGTTGGCTTATTTAATTAATATATTGATTAATTCATTTATGTATAAATTGTTTGTTCAACGTATTGATTTAATTATAGGAAACTCGATTGGTCAATCGAGTTTCGATATCGATTATTTATCTATTTGTATTTATTTGTTGGAATATTTTTAAGTTCTTGGAACATCAATATAAAGAATATTGAAATAAGAATATCAATAGCATTTTGTTTTTGCTTATATCGAGCTAGCAAAAATGTCGAAAATTGAAGCGTCCGGAATACCCCCTTAAAAGAAAGGGAAACAACCCTCGAGTACCCAAATGTCAGGAGAGTTCAGCTGTCCCAGGTTCATATCTATACGCATGCCTACAGGAATTGAAAAATCTTTCCGTACTTCCATCGTCCCCTTTATACTTCCTGTCTATATTATGATATTCCGGGGGTTGGTTGCGTCTTATTCGCTTTCTTCTTCCCTCGTATCGAAGATACGTGGACGTCTAATTTTTTTTCTCGCCCCTTTTCTTTTTTGCCTCACGTTTGCATTCGGTCGTACATAGGAACCGCCGCGAGCTGGAGAGATCCTTTTTTGCGGTTTCCCAACGACGTACAATTTTTTATTCGTACGTACAGGGTGACCCGCGAAAAATCGGATCAGAGACAAAATTCTTTGAATAAATATTTCAGGGAAAAATATGAAAAAAGGATCAATTTGTTTGGGCTTATTAATATATGTATATTTATAAACAATGTATTTGTTTATATATTTATTTTTGTCGATTTTGTTTATCTAGTTTCATTTTTTGTTTCGGTTTCATATATTTTCATTCATTTCCAGTTCGACAAATAAACACATATTTAGCGCATCCTTCATACATCCACCAACTCCCTCATGCATCTAATTACTCTTACTGAATAATAAATTCATAAATTCATAAATTAATAAACATTATGCTTCGAAAAATATAAAATACGAAAAATAGAGGACACCCTTGTACGAAAAATTGGAAGAAAATATACGGTGCTGGAAGAAAAAAAAAAACCTCTCGCGTTATTGCTACACAACCACCAAGGCACTCTCGTCTCACTTCCGGTTGCCATCAAAGAGAAATCTCATGTTGAGGTCCCGACTAAATTTTCTCCACTTCGCGATCCTTCAGGAATAACCTCTTCTTTCTCATACTTCTTTATCCACCTTTTCCAGATTGTTTCACGTCGTCCCCCCCCCCCCCCCCTGGCGCCCCATGGAATTCCATGAATACCTCACTTTGCTCGTGCAGTCCGGCAATGAGACCCTGATACGATTTACACTCAAAGTTTAACGTACATGACTCGATTTAACTCCCCCACCCCTGCGCCCTCCATCCTTACGTCGAATGAGCTTTTCGATAGGAGGAAGGTTACAAAGGGTTGGTGAGGGATAACGCTGATCAAGTTTCTTCTTCGCGAGGCAAAAGCCAATTGGATCAAGAAGCAAAATCAGCCGAAGAAAAAGGAAAAGAAAGAAAAGATCACGCGGGTGGGTTGAGGGGGGGGGCTGGGGTGGATAAAAAAAAGGAAGAAACGAAAGAGGGATATTGAGGCGTCGAGGTGTAGGAGATCGCGAGCTTGCTGACTGTGCAACTATCGCCCCATTTTGCTTTGGTACAGCCACGTGTAAAAAATTTGTACAGGGTGACCGGAAACGTGAGGCTTGATGACAAAAAAAATGATAATGAAGATACGATAAATAAAAAAGATATCGTATGAAAACTGAAAGAACAATATAAAAAATAAATAAGCTTTTGGAATGTAAATTAAATTAATAAATCGTTATATAATGAATATGAATAATATTAGATACGCATAATCGATAATTAATTGTTACCTTTATTATCATCTCTATTTTACGTGGCCACGAAAAAATTCTTCCTAATCTTATTGATGCACAATAATAACAATAATAGTAACAATAACGATAATAATAATAATGATAACAATAACAATAATCATTGTTGCATTGTTGTCGTATTAATATTTAACACTGTTTTGTCCAACGTTTTTTCAATCGTAATATTTATTCAATTTTTTCTAATTGTTATTAAAAAGTTAGTGACTATCGTTATTCCGGTGGTTGCTATAGTTATTATTGTTACTACTATTATTATTGAAATATTGATAACAAATTTCCATCCTTCGAAACTTCCGTGGACACTTCGTGGCTCAGGGGACACCCGGTATATAGCAGCGCATAGACTTACATCTAGTAAGTGTATATACGTATACCCGATTTTTTTTTTCAAGGAAGAATTCACAATTTGTCCGTTGCCCGGCAGTCCTTTGGCCGTAAACGAGAATATTACGTGCCATAGTATTTAATACGAGACGTGACGGGCCGTGGTGCGCGGCTCGCGAGTAATGGCTAGGAAAACCAGTTTCTATCCTCGACTTGTGCGAGCTCTGCAAACGAGCAAAGAGAGAGAGAAAGAGAGAGAATGAGGGGAGAGAGGATATGAGGAGAGCTCGTACCGTTGCACAAAGTGTACTTTTTCATATTTGTGCGATGAGATGTGATTGCGAGGACACGTGTTAATTTTGCGGACGGTACTCATAGTAGCCAGCAAATGTCCCCAAATTCAGTGTTACGTAGGGTCCAATGTCCTGGATAAACGCCAATAAACATTGAATCAGGAAACTTTCCTCACGTACGAATTCAAAATTCATTATAATTTATTATTTGTCTTGTGAAGGAGGATTGTACGTAGTGAGGACGTTTTAGAAAGTCCCGTGTTTCCAATTGGTCCCCAAGTACCTCGTAGTCTGAAATGAACGTCGAAACGTCCTTCAAACGCAATCTAAATAAGTCACCTTTTTCTTCCTCCGTTCTCAAATCTCCTCCATCTTGCTCATCCCTTCTCCGGAAGACGAGAGAGAACAGCTAAAAGGCTCTCTCGTTGTATTGTAAGCACCGATTAATTTTCAAACTGACGCGGACAAAAAAACCAAGTGAAAGAACATCACCGGAAAAAGAAAAGAAACGAGCCCGAGCCGCTTCGTCGCAGTGATGTCTTGATCCTGTTCATCTGACAGTTTAACATCAACGACAGATGCCTTCGACACGCGCGATCAGAATGCAGCGTATGTCCTGATAGATGTTTGAGACGTTGGTTGTACGGATGCCCTTCACTATCCTCACTTTGACTCAGATTGGGCCTCATCCAACCAACGTTAACTGACTTCACACTCGAACCAACTTTATACTCTATCCAGTCCATTTAAACCTCTTCCACTCCTCCCACCCCACCCCTGCTCCCTCGCCACAAGCCATCTTACATCCCATATGTGCGCTCTAACGCATATCTCACAGCCTCCTCATCCGGCCTGATTTTACTGTAGACCCCATCCAGCCCACTTAAACTCACTCACAGCTCACCAACTCCGCTTGTAACCACCTTACCACTTCACACCCCATTGTAATCCAGCTTACGGTTTACAACCCCAGACCCCAAACCCACCTTATAACCTACTCAGCCAAACTAAATCCACGTTAGAACCTACCCGACCCATCTAAACCCACCTTAGAACCTACCCGGCCCGTTTAAACCCACCTTAGAACCTACCCAGCCCATCTAAATCCACCTTATAACCTACCTAGCCCATCTAAACCCACCTTAAACTTCACCTACCTTTGGCTAGAACCTATCTTACACTTGGCATTCCCACAGCCCACACTTACCGTCCTCAAACCTATACCCCAGCCCACATCCCAGCCCATCCAGCCCCACTCTCTTCCAGCCCACTCTCCCTCACCCATATTCACCCTCGACCCAGAACACCCCCGGTATGGTAGCTAACCTTCTATCCTTTCTCTCGATGTTGGTTACCGCCCCGTGCCTGATTTATGTGGGGGTGTATACGGGGTGTGGGATTTCGATCCGTGGGGGTGTTCGTACGAGAGGGATGCGACCACAGCCACCCACGCACGATAGGGAATCCTCGCTCGCGCAGCAGCCGAGAAATCTCGCGGGCACCCTATCCAACCTCCGATATCACATACACGCGGGGTAACGTTCGTACATGGGGTAGGTTGGGTAGACTCGTCGAACTATCAAGGGGGTGCAGAGATGCCGGCTGTTGGGGGAGACACATTCCGGGAGTCCGGCGACTGAGCGGTGTCAGAGAGCAACGTCTGTAAGAAGCATGGATGGAAATAAGGATTTTGGTTATACGTATTTGTCGGGGGTCACCCCCACCCTCATCTCCATGATGTTTGGGGTGACCCCCCCCCAGCAGTGGGGGTGCATATAAAATATTCCCCCTCAGTGAAATCAGATCTAGCAAATTCTGCAGCTCAAGCATCGGAGGCTCTGAGGGTTGCCAGAAGAACACCAGTGGTAGTGGAAAAAACAAAAAGGTGAACTATCCCGTCAGATCGCGTCGACAGGGTGTGAAGATATCCGTGACGAATCATCGAGAACGTGACACAACCACGAATATTCGATTGTACTCATACGGATCGTCCTTCCATGCCCATTGGGTGCCTAATGCGAATCTACCGAGCAAAGAATTCGACTTTTGTTGCAAAACTTTATAAACTACAATTGTACGTACATTTGCGATAATCCGTAGTTATACAATTTACCAATACTTACGTGATATCAGTATCGTATGTACTGGACCAGGAGTTGTACGAGTCCCCAAACACACCAACAGCTAATACAATTATTCTTGATGCTCCACGAGGCGAGGGAGGCAGAAAGAGAGAGAGAGATGGAGAGAGGAGAGGGGGCAATGTGCTAGAACGAGAAAACGAGAGGGGTCGAGTCATCTCGGAGTCAGTCGAGTACACAGCACGCGCTCCCCCTTGTACAGCCGATAAAGAACGAGGAGTGGTATGGGCGCTTGCGAATGTACAAGCCCGCGGTACACTTGCGGCAGAGGGGTCGTGCGGTTTTTGCGGGATGCCGAGCACGAGCTATTTCAATGCGAGAGAAACAGTGATCTCCTCCCCTCCCCCCTCGCTTCTCTGAGAGAGGAGAAAAAAGCCACAATCGAGCCGGAACAAAGTAGCGCACGGGGGACTGCATTCATTCGAAAAGTGAGCTCGTGTTTCTCTCCCTCCTTCGCTATGCCAGTAAATCTCTCCCGGTACATTCGTCAATTTCCACGCTCTTTTATATACATCCACATACCTAAACATCTACACATATACATATCAAATGATTTAAAATGCCCGTTGAATCGCGATCGTGACCGATTTCACTTCTCGACGCGATTACGTGGGTGTCCCCCACCTCAGGGATGCCACCACTGGGGTATGTACCCTACTTGTATGACCCCAGTGAGATGTGCGCCTCACTGGGATGATCCCAGTCAAAGTGTACCCCACTGGGATGACTCCACTGGGATACCCCACACCCCAGCAGGGGTACCCCAGGGGAGGTGAACTCCCGTAAGGAAGGTACCCCAGTGAAAGACACCCCCATGCGGGAAATCCCACTAAGGTGGCATCTGGGGGGGGGGGGCAGCAGGGTTAGCCCGCGGGGGGGATTATGTTTGTCCGTTTTTTTAATTACCTGTTACCACATGATTTTTACGTGTCAATCGAATAAACGTTTGCAGCGTAGACATAAACGCTCGATGTGTATCGATTGCGTAAAGGCCTACTGTTCGATCGAACGACACATGATCCCCTAATGGTCTCGATTGCACGATAGCAGGTTTGCGATGATTAGTGAAGACAAAAAGATGAAAAAAAAAAAGGTTGAATAATTTTCCTTGGGGCCAGGCATTGGAGAGACGCGTGGCTGGCTCGTATCGCGTTTGTGCTTACAAATAGGTGGATAATTAGTTTAACTGTTGACTATTGAGAAGATAAATTGATATTACGTTCGTTGACGTATTTATGTATTTCTAGAAAACTATTCTCTAGTATATACGAGAATCTAGAATTACAGTATTGTTCATAAATAATATTCGTTTTCATACTTTAATATTAAATATGGATATACAGTGTGACCGGGTACGAACTAGTGACATTCTACATAATTATAAAATAGCTATTTTAATATACAAGTACACCATAAATTTGGGTCCAACCCATCGCCACGCTAAATGGCAGTCATTTTGAAATTTCTCTACGTGAAAAAACATCATATCTCGAAATATTTTGGTCTCACTGCGATAAAAATAGGCTTATTCGATGGGTAACCATACTGTCTGTCATTTACATTAAACAGTGTGCTTACTATCTACAAACTTACGAAAAAAATGGAACTTTAAAAAACAAAAGGGTAAAAAAAATACGGGTTGGACCCAAGTTTATGGTGTACTTGTATATTAAAATAGCTATTTTATAAGTATGTAGAATATCGCTAGTCCGTACCCGGACACACTGTATATTAAAATTTAAAAATGTAATGACGACATTGTGGTCCTTCTATATAATTAATATATTTATTCCTGTATTAAATATACTAATGCCATCATCATTATTCCTCACTTGTGTAATAATAATAATAATAATAATGATAATGATAATAATGAAGTCTCATGGACCCACACAAAAAAAATTTAAATACTATACTTTGAAACAGATTTTTCAATAGATTTTAATTATTATGAACTAGTACACGAACGTTTCTTTTGTGATAAAAAAAAAAATCAATTACGAGAAAAAACCCCGACTGGAGTACAACTTTTATAAATATATATCATACGGCAAAATATTTTTCAGCACATAAAATTCACTACTTCATATACGCAGTAATGCAAAAAAATATGATTTTCCATTTTTTTTTAATATAGGGGAAAATTTGCATAATATTACAGTAAATTGTACATTATTATCGTTATTATTATTACTATCATTCGACGTTAAGAATTTCATACGAGCCTTCTCCGAATCGTTTCATGCACAATTACGATGTACGCACGTACGAGAAAAAGCAGAAAAGATGTTTGTACCCCCCTCCCCCCCATTCATCGTCCCCCCCTCCACGATGCCGCTGTTTTTTAACCACAGAACTCGCACTATTAATCTGACGATTGGGATATTGAGAGTTGATCGCGTCTCGGGAATCTGGAAGATTCTCGCAGCGACTGGTTTGTTTTTTTTTTATATCGAGTTTTCAGATCGGGAATATGGTGGGGCGGGGGGCAGCCAGGTTTAGTGGGGGTTTCCAAGATGGGGTGGGGGTTAAAGGGGAGAGAGGGGGGGGGGGGGGGGGGGGGGGGGGGGGGGGGGGGGGGGGGGGGGGGGGGGGGGGGATTATGGCTCCCCCACTTTGGGGGCATTTCAGGATCCAGGAAAATCGAAAGGTTCTTCGTACGTGCTCTTGTCATCAGAAGCAATTTTCCTCTCTTCTATATTTTCCTCGTATCGGATTTTTTTGTCCCCCATTCGCGATCAAATATCTCGAGTTTCCATTTATGAGTTATCGACACGTGCAATCTGGATCTGGAATCTTCGAGAACAAACTTCAAAGAAACGTGAAAATAATTACTAAAGTAAAAAAATAATTTTTTTAAATCGTAAACAAGAAAAAAAAATAAAAAATAGGAAAAATGACGAAACATACAAAAACAAAAATTAGACAAAAAAAAATAGAACATAAAGAGGGAACAAGCGAAAAACGTAACAAAATGTGAGAAAAAAACGGCAGAAAAAATGTAAAAAATTTAACCAAAATATATATTCGACATTTTTGTTGCTTCGTTGTTCAAAAAAAAAAAAAAATATATACTTTTAACGCGCTCGGTGATACCAAACGGACTGACCGGCCTGTAGGATAGCCGAGCTCGTAATCCGATGCGCTTTTGACCGTCGTCCCGCAAAATATTCCACGAGATAAATTCTGCTCGCCGCGTTACAGAGCGGACGTAATTATAAACGAATCTTTACGAGCCGCATATACGCACCGCCCGATCTATCCCGAGATACATTTTCCTTCCTGCCTTCCTTTTTTTTCTCGCTCTTTTTTTCTCTCCTTTTCCGTTCCTCCTCTTTTTAACTATTATTAGCGTTAATGCGTGCGATTAACGTCAAGGTCCGTGTGCACAGCCGTATCACACACGTCGGGCTGTAATATCAATGCCGGGCGCGTGAGCGAGCGAATCGAACGCATACACGTGAGAAGAATATCGGCCCACAGTATACTTTATTATAAATGTGCACGAATAGCCAATACGTATAGTCCGTTAAATCAAACGAAGAACGCGATGTTCAAGCGTTTATGAACTTCACGGTCTTCAATTTATTTTTATACTTCGCGTACTTTCTCACGATCGAAGTTTTTATTTACTTTTTTTTGTTAAAAAAAAAATTGATTTGTTTCTCATAGGTGGGAATGTTAGCACTTTTACTTAGCACTGTCCCCTTCCTTTTTTCCTTATTCAAATTTCCTCCTCGTTTCTTCCCTGTTCCGCCATATTTCTTCACCATTCCACCGTATCTTCATCCCGATTCAATACCCCACCAAAACTGAAGCCCAATTGCGGTAACAACCGACTTACGCTACACTATACCTCATTTGCTCAAGGGTACGGGGAAACTGCGGAAAACCCGTACCGGTATAGACGGCACGTGTATTCTTCTGATTTCTTGATGTACAGACTCTTTGTTGAAGTACAGTGGGTTACCAAATTATTAGGACAGTCATATTTTCGATCAATTTCTGTCTTTGAGCAGACTTGACTGCACTTTTAAGTAGGATATATGTTATTGGAATGTATTTCTACGTTCACAACATGCCATAACTGAAATTTCAAATGGATTTGAAATGCTGAAGGATTTTTTGTTTTTGTTGTACCAATTTTTGTACCAATTTTTTTGTTGTGTAAATATACCAATATTTTATGACTATCCCGCTTGTCTCACGAATCGTCTACACTGGGTTGTCGAACTATTAGGGACAGTCATGAAATATTGGTATTTTGTACAACAAAAACAAACAAATCCTTTAGCATTTCAAATCCAATTGAAATTTCAGTTATAGGCATGTTTTGAACTTAGAAATACATTCCAAGAATACATATCCCATTAAAAAGTGTAGTCAAGTGTGCTCGAAGACAAAAATCTCATAAAAAAACATGACTATCTCTAATAATTTGGCAACCCAGTGTAGACGATTCATGAGACATGTACCATCAAGGCCTCCGAAAAATCGGGCTCCCGCTGACTGGTCGATGCGCCAGCCAGAGCATGGCTAAGCGGTCACCGATCCGTCAATCTCGTCAAACTCGATGCTTTTGTTTTTGTTTCTTTCTTCTTTTTGTACACTTCAGTTTTCAGATCTCAGTTTTTTTTTTTTTTTAAATTCTGTTCGAGTTCGTTTCATATCGAATTTGAGTTTGGATAACTTTTTGTATATTTTCTTGTAGCGACCTTTCAATTATATCATTTTGGTATTTGTCTAATTGTTTATGTACTGCTAAATTAGTAGTATTATTTGATCACTTAATATTGCGTATATTTCACAAGTTTCCGCATCAACTCGGGTGTTCCTCAAAGATGCGTGTTATCTTCGGTCTTCCAGATTGAAAAAAAATATTTTACAAGTAATTAACTAAATAAAAACTTAATTAAATTAATTAAAAATCACAATATTTCGACAATTGCCCTTTATTGCTTTGTTTCCCACCGAATATTCACCTTTTTCAACTCCTAACCGATGTTTTTTCCGACGAAAGTACCTCTAATTTGTCCGAGGGTTCACAAGGGCAAAATAAACGTCATAAATTCATCAGTCCTCCCCCCTCCCCCTCACGGCAGCTAGCATATTATCCAAAACCGTATATATGTATATATATGTAGATATATATGGGTAAATCAAGGCATTTATTTATCATCCGGCGAGTAGGGTGAATTAAGGGCGAAGCTCGTGCCCTCGTAACGATCATTGCGTACGTTTGTCCAATTCAGCCGCAAAACGAGCGCCTCCCAGGGTGGATGTCGCCTCACCCGATAAATTCATTCCGATGGCAAAAAATTAAAATTAAAATGGTATAAAAAGGGATGTGATATAAAGAAAGAGAGAGAGAGAGAGAGAGAAAACAGGAAAAAGAGCATAAATGAAGGGAACGCGGGAGCCCCAGACCATATTCCGTACGCTCTCGCATCGTTAAGCATAAGAAAAAGAAGGTGAAAAAAAACGAAAAGAAAAAATGAAGAAAAATAATAAATCAGCACTGTTTCGAGTCGGGTGGGGGGAGACGGAGATAAATTTAATAAGTTCAGCACGAGAGATTCTACTTTAAATGCGCGTATGCGCCTTATGATTTTCTTACGATTGCGGTGCAAACGACCCGGAGCGAATACTCGGCCAGGTATTTAATGCACTTTTGAAATAAAACTTTCAAAAGGGCGTATGTCGTCTTGCAGAAATTACGAAGGGCGATGTGTGGGCTCTCTTCCTCTGCAGCTGTTGATTGTTTAATATGAAAATATAAAAGATTATATTGTAGAATTTATACTACTAATAATAATAGTAATATAAATAAGCTAAAGAAAAATAAAATATTAAAAGAGATGTATGTAAAAAAAAAGAAATATATTGAAAATATTTAAATAAAGTATTTATTCGTTGAATGTAATTTATCCAATGTTTTTTTTTCGGTCATTTCGACTTATAGTTAATTGCAGTTATTGTTCTTTGATCTGTTATTGTTTATTATTAAATAAAAATTGAATTTTTATTATTTTTCTTTTGTGATTACTGATGTCTTTCGTATTTTTACTGTATATTTATAATATGTTTTCATTTTCTATATATTCCTAATATTAGGTGTAGTTTAAAAAAATCCATGTTTTTTCCAATAGATGGCTTTGGTTGTCGGTATCTCGCGTTGCATAAGATTTGATATTAAACAAACATTTGCGACAGTTTTGTGATTGGATGACTCTATAAAATAGTTAATTTCTTTTCACTACACCTAATACATGGAAAACATAGTGTTCGAAAAGTAATGTATGGCAGGATTTATTCTTCGTATATAATACGAAGAATTTATGTTTGTATATAATGTACAATTTTTATTCCTATTATTTATACTATTGTTTTTTATCGCTCAAATACAAATATAGTATAAAAAATTTATTAAAAATATTGTAATATTGAGAGCAAAAGGGCATATGTCGAAAAGGGCATATGTCGGCTTTCTCTCTCTCTCCCTCTCTCAATACACGTGTGCAAAGAATCGTATCTGAAAACGATTTGATGTAGCTGTGCACAAACTTCACGTAAAAAACGGAGAAATCGCAGAGAGACAAAGAGGAAAATAGAGACAGAGAAAGAGAGAGAGGGAGAGAGAGAGAGAGAGAGAGAGAGAAAGGAAAAAAACTACATCATATTTTTCGGATAATTTCGTTTGCCTGAAGAGGCGACTGTGCTTTTGGCATATCCCCGCGGCGAGATGAAATACGATGAACCGTGATTCACGGCTTTATGCGCGTAAGGGAATATAAGAACCGCTCTCGCGATCATCCGCGAGAGGAAAAGGGACGAGGGATGTAGGGTGCGACATTCGAGCTTATATATATATATATGTGTGTGTGTATGTGTGTGTGGGTGAGTATGGGTGTCCGTATATGAAAAAGAGGGTGAATTTCGATGCCGCGCAGGTCCTTCCCGACTTCTTCGCGCGAGAAATCGTCCGTAGGGACGAATTGCTAAAAATCATTTTTTTACGTTCCGATATTTGAATGTGCACGCAGGGTAACAATAATAAGGTGGCCCCGAGTTTTTCCGAGGCTCTGGTACGGTGACGTTACGCCCGAGAAGAACATCCTTATTACCTTATTTTTATTTGTCAAACAATCAGAAGAAAGAATTAACGGAATTTCAATTCCACAATCAGCAAAATAAACATACGGCAGCTGGAATTTCTCATAACCTAAAATAATACTAATTATAGTGCAATATATATTGCGGTAATATATATCGTAGATAGAGTAATTATATATCATATGATATAATCACTATAGAATAATACAATAATGAATGTACAATTTTATTGTTATATAATAATCGAATATATATAATTTACCTAGGTAAAAGTTATATTGATTATATGCATAATATACACAGTTATGTAATTACAAATACGTAGATGCGCTATTGATATTTGATTTGACCACGATACACACCGACATTTTTTTTCCACCCGAACGGATTTCCTCGATCCCGAAACGAAAAATCCTGTGAGCTCATCCCATTTGGAATACAAATCCAAACCCAAACAAACTCAAGGATTCCCAAATAAGTGAGTGCTTTGCGGAAAGCTTGTGAAACCAGCGTCATCCGTTCGTCACTACGGACGTCATTAGAAATACTCATCGATGAGTCACCGGGCGAAACTCATCTGGTCACCAATACGCGTCGAAAAAAATAAACGAAACGAAAGGTGTCTTCTCCCAGGACCAAACGACGCCTACTTAACTCCCGTGAAATATGAAATTAAATTCATTAGGTTCTGCAGCCGTAATAAATCGAATGATTGTGCGTAAGGGTGACCGTATACGCGGAGAACCGCAGGGCCTGGGCCGCCGCGTATATAACTCAGACATTCTGAATGGAAAATGATGAGAAATGTCTCTCATTGAACGGTGGGGGGTCGACAAACCCCTCCCCCCGACCTGCCGCTCTCACTCTCTCTTTCTCTCTTAGCCCTCCCCCCCTCGCCTTCAACCCGATTCTCAACTCACGTGCGCACTTATCACAGAATCAGAAAGTGTTGTCGAGCCAGGCGAGTGGTAGGAAAGGGGAAAAGATGCCGAGGTGCGGGGAGGAGGAGGAGGATGGCGGGTGGCTGAGGGGTTTGTAGAAGAGGGGAGGTATGGAACTCTCGGAGTCAAGAGCGCGAGTCGAGAGACTACCTGCGCTCAGGGAGGTGCAAGAGGTAACGTCTGCGCATCCATGCTTGCAGACGTGTGGGTATGTAGGTTTGGGTTGGTTGTGGGGGACGAGGGAGCTGAGGGTATGTACGTTAAAACGTGTATTCCAGCTCTCTCTTCCCCCTTCCCTCCGAGAAGAAGAAGAGAAAGAGAGCTGAAGCTCGAGCCATAAACACCCGCATAACGACTTCGCGCCAAAGCGGTTGGGTACCGGTAAAGATAGACGGCCCGATGATGCTCACCGGTTGAAGGTACAGCGTTTTCTGCAAAGGTAAAAGGTATTGTTACATCCGTATATGCGCAGAAGCAGCGAGGAGTTGGTACGCAGGAAGAGAACTGTGGTCATGAGGGAGCTGAAGGCATTGGGCCCTCATGGATTACGGTTGGGATCTTTTATGGAGGTACGGGGTCACATTTTGGGGTGTGTAGTAGGTTACGGCGAACTCTGGTCAATATAGAATCATTTGCAATAATAACACGGGATCGTTTTCAATTAAACCAGACGGTCTTCGATTGAGACGGTATCACGTTCGGAAAAGTGCTATCGCTGATACAAATTGGGTTGGGTTCAAACGAGGCAGGAACACTTGCAATGAGGTAGGATCGCCTTATTTGAGGTTGAATCGCCTCCAATGATGTGGGATAGTTCCCGATGAGGATAGACTGTCTTACGCGAAACAGACAAGCTTTAAGTAAGGTAAAATCGATAAAAGTAAAACGATGCAGCTCGAGATGAGGCAGAGTTGCCAATGATAAAGCGGGATAGCTCCATATTAGGGAGGATCACTGTCGAAGGAATAGAATCACCTTTAACGAGAACCGCTACTAGTATAGTGAGAAAATATCTAATGAAGTAGGCTGGCTTTCAATGAGATGAGATCACCTTCAATCAACTGATAATCCTTTATTAAAAGTTATCCAACGAGACCTCATAGTTAAAAATTCCCTAAGTCACACAATTAGACATGAAAATCATCAAGCTCGTCCTAATTCATCAGGATCCTTGTCATTGAAAGTATTACCTCATAGGGGTAGCTTGCGAAGATGCAGGATCGCCTCAAATGTATCAAATTATCTCCACCAACGAATTCTTTCCAATAAGTGATCCATACTGAGCTGCGAAGAGCTACCAGCTAGATGTGAAGGGCCATAGAGATTTATCGTTCTTTCGTGGACTCGTGGAACATTAAACGACTTTTCGGCCAGTGAATGGAGCAAACGACCTGTGATTTGTACGTCACCTTTACTGAGAATAGAAAACGTGGTCTTTGGAAAGATGCTGGGGTAGAATGCTCGTAGGCGACGAGAGGACCAAGACTGCGCAACCTACGTTTTAGGGGTACTCACACCGTGAAAACACCAAGTCCGTTGGCTCGGAATTTCCTCAGGCATATATTTGAGTTGCGAGCTTGGTGTGTTCGCGCTAGCTGTTTAGTCGGCAAACATCATTGTGTTTACCGATGCGGGGGATGGGCGTGTGCGAGCCGATCACTCTTTGGACAAGTCGAGGGCCCTCACAGCTGTTGGCTTTTCTATATCCACCGTTTTCCTTCCGCGATGACCGCATCCCAACGTTTCGTCTCGTTCCTTTCTCTGCCTCGAGTACACGCGCCTCCTTATAGCCGAGACAAATTCTTGGTCCTTCCAATTTGCATTACCAACTAGTTTGTCACGCGTGGCGGAGATTGAAGGAAATTCGAAAGGCCACTTGTTGGTCGATTGCGGTACGGCGACTCTTTCATTTGTTTACTCTTCGTAACGGTCACTCTACTAGGATGAAAACTAACGAGTCGGATTAGTGGAATTTCGAGGTTACGTTTCCTGGTCGTCTTGTAGGTTGCGACCAATCAGCAGCTTCGGCTATACAAATTAGAAACGTGGTGGTCAAAGTCTTCGCTGGTAATGAGTGATCAATAATCATCAAGCTGCGTTTGGTTCTACTGCGCAGCTGTTTTCTAGTTAAGTCCTATGGCTAACCAAGCTTGATTACCTTGTCTGTAGTTAAGTTAGAGGGCTCAGCTATAGCTTAGAAGTAGTCTAGATAGATACTTCAATTACAGCTTAGTTACATGATGAATACCCCAGTCGTAGCCTACATATGCCGTGGCTGTGATCTTTGTACATGAAATAATCTAGCTTTAGCCTTACCTATGGTCTATCTGGATCGCTTAGTACGGCTGTAGTCTAGCTATGACTCAGTTAGATGACCTAGCTGTAGCCTAGTTAAGGTTCAAATAGCCTAGAAATAGTTCAGATGTAGTCGATTAGGGTACCCCATATAGGTTTGTCCAGTCAGATCGTCTAGCTATAGCCTCGAAGTCTCTTAGCCATGAACTAGCTAGCTCCGCTGCGTGTAGCTGCACTCACACTACGTTGCGTCTTTCCACAGCCTGGATTGCTCATGTGACCAAACGGCTGCAAATCGACGAAAACTAACCTCAACCGGCTGTGACGCATTCGAGCAATCACGCGTCGACAATCTTCATAGTTACCAACGACATAGATCGTGAACCAAGTTCCTTGCGATTGCTATCTTTGATCCCGAGATGTTTCATGATCTCGGGAGTTCTTAGGGACCCCTGCGCAGCCTGAGGAAATCGCCACGTGCTTTTCACTCGCCACCAGTATTCCTGCACTCTCCGTGTTTACCGTTATAAATCATCGAAAGAATCGGGAAATACTTTGTGTTTGGGCACGTTCGAGTGGGTTTTGTTGTAGATCGTTTGTTGGTGTATACACGCGAATTGGCTGATTAGGCTCATTGTTAGATGTGCATCAATGGATACATGGGATACATACGTGTACGCATTGTCGTGTGTTGGTGGCGTTATTTACGGGCTGGTCATGATGGAACGACCGGTACTCCTCGTAAGAGTCTCGAGACACATGGCGCGTGCTGGACGTAAAGGGCGGGGAAGGTTTTACTTTTCGGGAGCCCGGTGGTCCACGTTGAATGACCCCGAAATCGAGGAAAGACTCTTTGTCCATTATCTACATCACTTTTTTCTTCTCCAAAGTCTATCCGCGTTCAGCCTACTTTACCGCGCAAGCTGTGGAGTGGTTTGGTTCAAGAGGAACTTCAAGATATACTAAACAGACTACCTTTCTCTATGAACGTCCAGCTAGGATGCAGATACAAAACTACCAAACGCAAATGGAAGTGTAGGTAGTAGTTAGATTCTACCTGGAATACCTCCAACTAGGATTTAGATTCTAACGTAGACGGTCTTCAGCCAAAGTTGGATTTCAGTTGGAGATGGTCTAGGTTGGTTTTGGTTTTCAGTTAGAGATAGCGTACTGGAGAGATTCTAATTAGTTGGTTGTAATCCTAATCACAGATAGTTTGTCCAGGATCCAAAAATCGAAAAACCCGACCTAACCAAAGTGGTTGATAGCTAAGCTAAGCCGTATCTTCGTTTTCCAACATACCATTCTGACTACAACACACTCTGCATACGTTTTTCGGTTGTTTTTTGTCTTTCGATCGTAACTCAATGAGAAAACTGTTCAAGCGAGAAAACGATATAGGAGATCGCGGAAGAGCGTCAAGTTGCCGAGAGGAGGAGAACCGTGCGTCGATGGCGAATACGAGGGGCAAGCGGGTAAAAAAAGTGAAAAGCGTTTGCAGGCCCATTGTGGCGTGAATGGGCCTTCGAGAGAAGGGCAAACACGCTTAACCTCCCGGCCTCATTGTCCTCTCCGGTTATCCGATTTGGAGTTCTCTCGGTGCTATAGTGGAATGTGCCCATGCTCTTCTCCTTCCGCCGCTGGAGTTGGCCCGCGACAGACCACGTTTCAAATCCTGCCTTGACATTCACATTCATACGAGCGTGGGGTACCACATAAATGCATACGTAAAACTACAGATCCAATCGCTTTTCTGTCATATTACTATCCACTATCGACCGGAGATTAATCAACAAAACTGCTAATGACTTTTGCGAATTATCAAATGCTTGGGACGATTCTTTCATGGATGAAGCACGATAATTCGTTAATCGAATACCTCATTGATGATAAGTCGATGATAAGTTGATGATTAAATCGAATTCCATTTCGATTTATCCGTTTGGGTTTGTTTGGGTTTGCATGTGCACAGAAACAATTTTTGGATTTAAATATTTATACACGCATTGATTGGGTTTATGCATAAATTGTTTTGGCTTGTATGTTTGTAAGTACATTTTTTGGTTTGTAACTATTGTGCATACATTGTATTGGTTTGTGCATACAACGAACGCATTGTATGCATACGTTGTTTGGGTTTGTAGCTCTATGCATACATTTTTGGGTTTTCATCTTCATGCATACATTGCTTGAATTTCCACCTTCGTGCATACATTGTTTGGGTTTGTTCACAGATTGTTTGGGTTTGTAGGTTTATCCATACATTATTTGGGTTTGTAACTCTATGCATACATCGTTTGGGTTTGTAGCTTTATGCATACATTTTTTGGAGTTGTATTTTTATATATACATTGCTTGAATTTCCACCTTCGTGCATACATTTTTGGGTTTTTTGGTTGATGCATACATGTACTGAATGCATATATTGTTCAGACCTCAACTTTTGTGCATGAAATGTTTATGCATAGATTTATTGTATATTCGAATATTTTCCGGATTTATAATGTTA